>CM068484.1:12500-122500 GCA_034769265.1 Remorina albescens | reverse complement strand
TCCTCTGAGGATGAACCTCTCAGATCATCACTCTCCACGTCCTACAGAAAACCGAGCTGGCCTCAGTCCTGGACCTTCCTGGAGCCGTCACCGTCTTTGCGCCAACAACTTCAGCCTTTGACGCCATGGTGGAAGGACACATGACCTTCCTCAGCAGCACCCAGGTGACTAAAGAACAAACTTCAACACACCACACACACACAACATGACAACCACACAATAAGCACAGTTCATTCACTTTTCTTTCTCTCTCACGATGAACCGTCAGGGTCACACAAAGTTGGTGGAGCTTCTGAGGAACCACGTGGTCCCGTCCACAGCGGTGAGTACAGGTGCTCGTGTTGTCATTGGTTGTCTTTTCCCTGATCACGCCTTCTGATGGTGGCTCTCTGTCCTACCTTGAAGCTGGAGGTCTATAATGCTGTGTCCAGTCGCAGGATTGTGACGATGGCCAATCAGGTTCTGACCATTAATGTGACTGAGAAAGTAAGTTTGGGCCAAACCTCCCTGTGGTTCTATGAGTATCTTCAGTCTGGTCATCTTTCTTTCTGCACTGGCATGTTTCTCTGAAGTTCTATCTTCTCAGTGTCTGTACCTGGTGCTGCCTTTAGGGTTGTCTGGAACTTTGACTGGCGTTCTGTTCTCAGGGTCAGATCCTGGTTGATGGAGCTGCTGTGTTGGAGGCGGCTGTGGAAGCTAAAAACGGGCGTCTGTACGTGGTAGATGGCGTTTTGACTCCATCTTCTATTGAACCCTTGCTACCCCACAGGTGTGATGTCATTGAAAACAAAACCATCAAGGTGAGATTCGAAATTGGTTCCTGCAGAGGTTGAACAACAAACATCAGACTCTCACTAACCTGTTGTTGGTCCAGTTGGCCTGATGCTGACTCTGTACAAAGTCCAGTTCAATGTTGTCAAAGAAAAAACCTTTTGGCCCTAAAAAGTCCAAACATGGCAGATTTTGAAACTGTTGTCAAGGTCCTGTAGGTCATCTTCTTCTTCTTCCAGGGAGAATGTGTCAGCTGCTCAAAGGTCAAACTGTCTCAGTGCTCGTCTGGAGTTTACACAGTAAGAACTCAATCTGTTTGGATCTGAATCGGAGGGGTGTGGTCACTACATGATGGTCTCTCTGTGCACCAATCAGGGTACCTCCATTTTTGGATGTTTATACACTCTGTCCATTGGCAGTCCAGCTATCAGAATCCCAGCGACCGGCTGCTCACCGCTCTGCAACGCCACCGTCACGGTAAATGAAGTTCAGATGACTTTGTTCAAATCCGGCAGCATCTCTACTAACAGACACATCTGTTTAAAGTCTGCCATCTGTCCAGTGCCTGATGGGTACTTAAAGAATATGTGTTGGCTACCTGATGACAACTTCCTGAATAAATGACCCAGGTCAGTACCTGTTGTGTGTTCAGACTGCAGCATGTTGTAAAGGCTTCTACGGTCCTGACTGCGCTCCCTGTCCGGGTGGATACCAGACTCCCTGTTCCGGACACGGTCAGGTCAGACTTCCACCTCAACATGAAGTTATTGAGCCCTAAATCGTTCATTGGACACAAACGGAACAGTTTTTGTCCAACAATTGTTTTTATGAGTAAGGCTTTAAAATATGCTTTTATTTTGGCAGTATATAGGAAACTGATGCATTATTTTCTACAGTGTGTGGAGGGAATCGGAGGAAACGGATCTTGTATCTGTGATCCGAACTTCAGTGGCTCTCGCTGTCAGTACTGCTCCTCCTCCAAGAAATATGGACCAAACTGTGTCAAGAGTAAGTCTGAGTATTCTAACCAGATGGCGTCGTGGAAACAGGTGTGATGTCAGAATGATGTAACCTGTGTGCCCACAGCTTGTCCCTGTATCCACGGACAATGTGACAACCGTCCGGGCTCAGATGGTCGGTGTAAACTGGACTCTTGTCAGATGGGTTTCACCGGCCGGCTCTGTGACCGACAAACGGCACCCTGCGGTGTTCAGGCTCAGTTCTGTCACGCCCATGCCGATTGTGACTTCAGCCAGGGGGAGACAAGGTGAGTTTACCTCGATCAACAACTGGGCTTCATTCTGCAGAGCTCCACATCATCCGCTCAGGTCCAGGACCAACATCCAGGGTCAGGAGGTCCTGAGTCCTCTATATGAGGTTAGAATTCCCATGTCAGGTACTGGAAGTGGTAGATGAGGTGGTTGGGGTGATTAGCTCCTCCCACTCCCTCCACCTGCAGATGTAATTGTGTGTCTCTGTGTGTGTACATTTTTAGGTGTGTGTGTAAACCTGGTTACCAAGGTGACGGTCTCACCTGTGTGGAGTCCGACCCCTGTGCTCCACCCCTCCGAGGCGGCTGCAGCATGAATGTAGGTCACATGACCTAGCCGACCTCCAGCTGATTGGTCACTGTGGTGTGGGTGTTTGACAGCTGCTGTCCTCGCAGGCTAAATGTGTGAGGACGGGACCGGGAACGCATTCCTGCCAGTGTCTGACAGGGTGGATTGAGGACGGAGACGAGTGTCAGCCAGTCAACGCCTGTGATGGTCCTGACAGAGGGGGTTGTCACCCCAACGCCACCTGCATCAATGTTGGCCCGGGTCAGGTGAGGTCCACCTTCAGACCCTTCAGATCTGCCTCTGCCATGTGACCCAGTTCCTCTGAGGAGGACAAATGTCCCTCTGACCCTTAGAGATGAACCAGATGCTACAGTGTTGTTGTCCTAGTCTTGATAGGGCATCACCAGGAGGTTTCCTGAGTCCCTGAACGTCAGATCTGGTCTTCACCCACAGAGCGACTGCAGCTGTAAAGCTGGATTCAGAGGGAGCGGTCAGGACTGTGAGCCGGTGAATCAGTGTGTCACTGCGAACGGAGGCTGTCACTTCCTGGTGAGTCAATGAAAGTCTCTGTTCCTGATTCCATCTTTGGAGTAAGCAAGTCCAGATCAGACCTCTGAGCTGTGATTCTTCTCATCTTCAGGCGAGCTGCCGGCTGCTGTCCTCTGGGTGGACGTGTGTCTGTGACGAAGGCTTCGGTGGAAACGGACATGTATGTTTCGGTCGAGTGGATCAGGTTAGTGATGGCTGCAGTCAGACCCTAACCCCTGACCCTAACCTTCACCACCAGAACTGAGTGCGTCTCTGATGATTTCAGGAACTGATGGTTCTGCCCAACGCCTCGGAGTTCTTCACCTGGTTCACTGTGAGTCACCTCCATCAAGGATGCTCGGACCAGCTGAGTCTGGCTGAGTCCAGCTCAGACCTGTTGTCTGTACCACTCCCTGTCCTGAGTCTGTGTTGGTTCAGACCTGAGCATCGTGTCTTGTTTCTGTGTCTGTCCTCAATCAGGACTCTGAACTGTCCTGGTCTCTGCCGGATCACAATTTGACCATCCTGGTTCCGTCTTCGGCTGCTGTTACAAAAATGTCTCTAGAGGACAAAAGCTTCTGGACCATGAAGGGGAATCTGCCGAGTCTTGTCAGGTGATGGCTGGTTTCAAATACGGCTCTTTGTGTCTCCAGATATTTTATATTAGTAACTGCTGCTGTTTGTTTACCCGCAGAAATCACATGATTCCGGGGACCTATTCGTTATCCAGCCTGAGTGCCGTCCCCTCTGTGACATCACTTCTCCAGACAACACTTCCTGTTTCAACAACCAATGAGGTGAGTCCACACGACAAAATATTACAAAACAGACAAACCTCTGTTGTGTTTTTTGTTTATTGTATTTGTTGTCAGTTTACAGCTGTGGGCGGAGCCACCATCACCACTGCAGATTTAGCTGCAACCAACGGGTTGATCCACATAATCAATCAGGTACATTGTTGTCAGGGTAACGCTGCTGACGCCGCCCGGACGTCCGACTGATGGCTCCGTCTGTTCCTCTGCAGGTGCTGCTTCCTGACAGGAAACTGAGTGAGGGGCTGCTGGCGACGCTCGCTCTTAGACCCGAGTTCTCGCTCTTCAGGTTTTATCTGATGGTATGAGCGGATCCAGCACGTGCTCTACACCTGTTGTGTTTGTGTAGTTTGTTGACAGTGTATCTACCGTACAGGCGTACAACCTGACAGACGAGTTCAAACAGGAAGATGAGTTCACCGTCTTTGCACCAACAGACGCTGCCATCAGAGATTACCTCCAGAAGACTGCTGCCACTGCACTGGTCTGACAGATTGACAGGAGCTTCAATTGTTATGGCAGACAAGGTTCACTGCAAAATGGTTTAGTGCTTTTATTTTGTTAACAGGATGTGAATACAACTCGTTACCACGTGGTGACATCAGAGCGTCTGTTAAAAACTGACCTGCAGCACGGAGGATACAGACGGACGCTGCTCGGCTTCAACTTCCAGATCGGCTTCTTTCCTCGAGATGGGCAGGTCAGAACCCCTCTAATCACATGACCTGGTCACATGATGACCTGGTCACCTCATCAATTTGTTCCTACAGCTGTTTGTGAATGAGGCTCAGTTGAACTCCTCCAACTTCCTGAGCGGTAAAGGCGTTGTTCACGGTCTGTCAGCTGTTCTGCACATCAACAGGAACCGTTGTGATGAAGTCAAGTACCTGAGTGTCATGGTAATGCCACCCAGCATCTGCACAGACCACGCCCCCAGACCCAGCTGCTCATGAAATGTCCTTCTTCCACAGGGAACATGCGTCGACTGTTTCTTCCCTCAGAGCAAAGTTTGTCCCAACGACACCGTACCAGATGTAAGACTCCGGGGGAGGGGTATTAACTACAGATGGTGTGGTCCTGGTCCTGGTCCAGGTCCAGGTCTAGGTCCAGGTCTAGGTATCAGAGAATCAATAAAGTTTTTAAATTTTGGCATCACTGTGACATCACGGCTGTTCTGTGCAGAAGTCAGTGAGGACCAGGAAGTGCGTTTTCAGTCGGATGCTCGAGGCCGAGCGGCTGCTGACCTTCGGCTGCAGAGCCACGTGTCTTCAGAGGAGCGTTGTACGTTTACTCTGACACACAAACACAGACACACACAGGAAGCTCCTTCAGAATAAAAGACATTTTCTCCTTCAGGTTTTGAGGTGTTGCAGGGGTTTTTTCGGTGAGCACTGTGAGCCGTGTCCCGGTCCAAAGGCTCAACCCTGCTTTGGTAACGGAGTCTGTTTGGACGGGCTGAACGGGACTGGAGTCTGTCAGTGTGAACCAGGATTCGATGGGACGGCCTGTGAGACCTGCCAGCGTGGGAAATTCGGAGTCCACTGTGACCAGGGTCAGTTTAAATCGCCCACAGAAACAGAACTGAGCTCAGTGAACAGAATGAAAACTGTGAATGCCCCCCCCAGACTGCAGGTGTAAAAATGGCCGCTGCAGTGAAGGCATCTCGGGCGACGGGACGTGTGAGTGTGAGGTCGGCTGGCGAGGAGTCATCTGTGATGAGAGTAAGAAGGACTGAGGGTCAGACTGAGTTCTTGTCTTATCTTTTCATTCTCACCGGTGAACTGATCTGTCTCTTCAGAGGTTGAATCTGCTGATGAATTCTGTGGCCCAGTCAAATGTCACACCAGTGCAAAGTAAGTGGGGGCCCACACGTTCCCTCCTCTTTTTCTTCGTTGGTGTAGCAGATGATCTGATCTCAGTGTGCAGCACCACCTGCAGGTTGTCGTTCAGCCTTTGATTCTCTGTCCAACAGCTGTGTCATTGGACCAGCCGGACCTCGGTGTCTCTGCGCCGCAGGGTTTGAAGGAAACGGGACTTCCTGTCAAGGTAGGAACTGGGCAACCTGAGTTCAGCTGTTCACTCTCTTTATCATGATGAGAACAATGATGGTGATGCTGTTTTCAGCCAAAGACCCGTGTGCGGTGGATAATGGCGGCTGCAGTCTGTATGCCGTCTGTAAGAGGACGCGGCCCGGGCTCAGAGACTGTGTCTGTAACAGAGGATACTCAGGAGACGGGCTGGTGTGTGTCGGTAGGTGAATCAGAGCTGATCTCCAACACTCAGGACCTGTGATGCGTTTGAGTGCTGTAGGGTTTTCTGATTGTCCCACAGAGATAAATCCCTGTCTGGATGCAAACGGAGGCTGCCATGCTAACGCAGACTGCGTCCACGTTGGACCGAACAAAGTAAAAACTCCTTCTGTTGTTCAATGTGACAGCTACCTGTATTCACCTGTGTAGACCTGTCCCCACCTGTCTGTTGTCCGGTGTTTTTCTCACAGACATTGTGTGCCTGCAGTGACGGTTACTCAGGTGACGGACAGAACTGTCAGATAATCAACTTGTGTCAAAAGGTGAGTGACGCACTGAGAACACAGATGTACTGCAGAAGTCAGATCGGAGTCATCAAACTCACGACAGTATGTGTTTAGAAATCAGGGTTATATTTCAAATCACCATGGATACAACATTTAAAGTGTCACTCAGCATCGTACACAGTAACACTTGTTTTTCTGCTGATGCTTCCAGAAGAACGGAGGCTGTCACCAGTTCGCTCGGTGCAACATGAGCGGTCCAGGAGTTCGTACCTGCTCCTGCATCAGTAACTTTATTGGAGATGGACTCACCTGCAGAGGCACCGTGGGGAAGGAACTCCTGACCAGGAAGCTGAGTGACTTCTACCTCGGCCTGATGGTAAGTGGCCAGGTGTTTCTCTGCTGCCCCCCTGCAGGTGTAACCCATTAACAGAAGTAAAACTCTGTTTTCAGGTGGTACAGATTTCTCTGAAAGGCCGCGGTCCGTTCACTGTCTTTGCTCCGAACAAAGACGCTTTCAGATCTGACAAAGACACGGCCAGCAAGGTGACGACTCTTCAGAATCTGATGTTTCAACTGTGTCGTCAGTTAATTAACTTCAGCTTCACGTCCCCTTTGGGATGAGTCACCCCTAAAACAATTTTTCTGAAAAACGATGTGTTTTTTTTTTTTTAGGTAAAATCGGTGCGGTCGGAGAAACATAAAGAAGAATTTGCCAACGTCCTGCGCAGCCACATTGTCATGTGTCACACTCTACTTCCTGCTGACCTGAAGCAACCACGAAACCTGACCTCTCTTTCTGGACTCGTGCTGACCAGCCGGTCCAACCAGGTGACCAATCAGAGGGCTGAACTGGGCTCTGTGTTTAAGGATCTGAGACATTTCTGTAGTCGATAATGTCATTAAAACTCAGGAGACAAGTGAGATTTGTTGTTTTTTTTAGGGCAGCATCTTCATCAACCAGGCCACCGTGTCTTACAGCCACGACGTCAGCATCAACGGCATCTTCCATGAAATCAACCAGCTCCTGATTCCTCCAGACCTGGACAAAAACCAGGATTCAGACCTGTCTGTCAGTTCACGTTCATCTGTTGATTCATTTGACACTCAACTGATCACATATCAATAATCAATAACAAAGAATCAATGCGTTTCCCTCCAGGTGAACCTGACGGATGTTGCTCAACGTCACGGTTACAAAACCTTTTACAAACTGCTGGAGGTGAGCTGTTCTCATGCTCTCTCCTCAAATTCCTTCCTCACGTTCCCCCCTCATGTTCTCTCCTCACGTTTGGTCCTTCTGTTTTAGGACACCGGTGTGATGGACCTGGTCAACGATGGGATAAACCAGCCGGTGACGGTCTTCCTGCCCTCAGACGGTGTCATGGCGTCTCTGCCGCAGGAACAGAGGGACTTCCTGTTCCACCAACATAACCGACCTCAGCTGGTGGAGTACCTGAAGTACCACATCCTGCAGATGCAGAAGGTGACAAGAAGAATGTTCTTGGATAAAAAAAGACGGAACAGAATGTGAATGAGTCCGTTTCCACTGAATGAGTTTATCCTCTAACTTTCTTCTCCTGAACTCAGATTTATGCTGAACGTCTGATCCACCTCGATTCGGCACGCACTCTTCAGGGCTCCTCGCTTTCCTTCAGCTGTGGCGGGATGGACGACATTGTCAGTATGACAAAATAAACAGAAACAGAGAAGAAGAAGAGGCGATGGCATGGTTGTATTAACGGATTGTCTTTGAACAGGGAGAAATCTTTGTCAATGATGGGAAGTGTCGCATTATTCAGAGACACCTCATCTTTAATGGGGGGATTGCGTACGGGATTGACTGTCTGCTGACTCCGCCCAGCCTCGGAGGGCGCTGTGATGAGCAGACGACCTTTGAACTCCAGGTAAATCCTGCCCTAAAATGGATGCATTCCTTCACCATTTCTTAAGATGCTGGTACACAACACAAATGTTTTTCTTCTTCTGTGGTAGATGAGCTGTGGACTTTGCACGTCCTCCATGGCTCGCTGTCCCAAAGGCTCCAAACAAAAGGTCTGATCTTCATCATCTTCATCCCAACACAAACACACAAAGGAAGTGTGAACCGTTTGTGATGTCTCTGTGTGTCATTGCGTCGTTTTCTTGTCATTGTGTTTGTGTTGTTGCCCAGGAGGTGCAGAAATGCGACCTTCCCACCATGTTTGTGACTGAAAACCTCGGCTGTCGCAGCATCTGCATTGTCAACTTCTGGCAGCCCAAGTGTTGCCGTGGTTACCACGGACGGGACTGTCTGGGTTTGTGTCTAACTGAACCTGTTTCACACCTGATCATTTCCAAATAAAACAACAAATTCTGTTATAATTAGAAAAAAATAGTTTGATGATAAAATATTTAGATATGTAAATGAGCACAGTGACATCACATGTATGACATCATTAATTATGTCTCCTCTCTGTCCAGTGTGTCCAGGTGGAGTCACCTCCTCCTGCAGTAACCGCGGGAAATGTGATGACGGTCACCTTGGTAATGGTACCTGTACCTGTGAGGTGGGTTTCAGGGGTGTGGCCTGTGAGCAGTGCAGCGATGGCTTCTACGGACCCACCTGTAAAGGTGAGCAGCGGTCACAGCTTCCTGTTGGTCAAGTGAGCCTGAAGTTTTCTGGTCCTGATGCTGAACATATTTTCAGCCTGTAACTGTTCAGAACATGGATCATGTGATGACGGACGCAGAGGGACGGGGGCGTGTTTCTGTGAGGCAGGATGGGGCGGCGAGCGGTGTGATGCTGAGCAGAGTAAGTCTGCAGGTTCAGTCTGAACACACATCATGAGGACCTGTTGTCATGACAACACACAGGAAATGAGGTGACGTGTCTCTGCCTGCAGCTCAGGTGTTCTACTGTTCCCCGGCCTGCTCTCCCAAAGCCGTCTGTCAGGAGAATAACACCTGCATCTGTCAGCCATTTTATGAAGGAGATGGATTCACCTGTGCAGGTAAACCTGAGAAAGTTTGTCGCCATGGTGACTGGACAGAACTTGTCTCCCTCACACAATCACACCAACGAAGCAGCCGGGGATCGAACCACTGACATACTGGACTCCTGAGTCTGCTCACACACAACATCACATTCCCCAAAGCATTATGGGAACTGTAGTTCCACAACGGGAACATGATGATCCATGTGAACATATGATGATGATGAAAAATGTGTTGTGACGTCACTCCCACAGTGGTGGACATGTGTCACATCTGGAATGGGGGCTGTGCTCCAGGAGCCAGATGTTCTCAGATGGGCGAGGAGGTGACTTGCACCTGCCCAAGGGGTCACTCTGGGGACGGCTTCACCTGCCAGCCCATTGACCCCTGCGTCTCTGGGGACAACGGCGGCTGCCACGAACACGCCACCTGCACCATGACGGCTCCGGTGAGGAGAGGGAGGGGTCAGGAAGAACATTCTGTCATCAGGTGTGAGTGACAGAATGATGAGCTGTGTGTGTGTTTTTTTTTTTTTACAGGGGAAGAGGAAGTGCGCGTGTAAAGATGGCTACATTGGAGACGGACTCAACTGTGAGGTCAAACAGTTGCCAATCAGCCGCTGTCTCCATGACAACGGACAGTGTCACCAGGACGCCCACTGTACAGACTTACACTTTGAAGGTGAAGTACCCCATGAGTGCACCCTGGGCTGCTGTTCTTACAGTGTGTTTTCTGTCTGTGTGTAGAAGCCCCCCTCGGTGTGTTGTTTCTCTGACAGTGTGTTGTATTGTTGTGTGTCTGTGTGTAGATGCCACCCTCGGTGTGTTGTTTCTCTGACAGTGTGTTGTATTGTTGTGTGTCTGTGTGTAGAAGCCCCCCTCGGTGTGTTGTTTCTCTGACAGTGTGTTGTATTGTTGTGTGTCTGTGTGTAGAAGCCACCCTCGGTGTGTTGTTTCTCTGACAGTGTGTTGTATTGTTGTGTGTCTGTGTGTAGATGCCACCCTCGGTGTGTTGTTTCTCTGACAGTGTGTTGTATTGTGTGTCTGTGTGTAGAAGCCCCCCTCGGTGTGTTGTTTCTCTGACAGTGTGTTGTATTGTTGTGTGTCTGTGTGTAGAAGCCCCCCTCGGTGTGTTGTTTCTCTGACAGTGTGTTGTATTGTTGTGTGTCTGTGTGTAGAAGCCACCCTCGGTGTGTTGTTTCTCTGACAGTGTGTTGTATTGTTGTGTGTCTGTGTGTAGATGCCACCCTCGGTGTGTTGTTTCTCTGACAGTGTGTTGTATTGTTGTGTGTCTGTGTGTAGAAGCCCCCCTCGGTGTGTTGTTTCTCTGACAGTGTGTTGTATTGTTGTGTGTCTGTGTGTAGAAGCCACCCTCGGTGTGTTGTTTCTCTGACAGTGTGTTGTATTGTTGTGTGTCTGTGTGTAGATGCCACCCTCGGTGTGTTGTTTCTCTGACAGTGTGTTGTATTGTGTGTCTGTGTGTAGAAGCCCCCCTCGGTGTGTTGTTTCTCTGACAGTGTGTTGTATTGTTGTGTGTCTGTGTGTAGAAGCCCCCCTCGGTGTGTTGTTTCTCTGACAGTGTGTTGTATTGTGTGTCTGTGTGTAGATGCCACCCTCGGTGTGTTGTTTCTCTGACAGTGTGTTGTATTGTTGTGTGTCTGTGTGTAGAAGCCACCCTCGGTGTGTTGTTTCTCTGACAGTGTGTTGTATTGTTGTGTGTCTGTGTGTAGATGCCACCCTCGGTGTGTTGTTTCTCTGACAGTGTGTTGTATTGTTGTGTGTCTGTGTGTAGAAGCCACCCTCGGTGTGTTGTTTCTCTGACAGTGTGTTGTATTGTTGTGTGTCTGTGTGTAGATGCCACCCTCGGTGTGTTGTTTCTCTGACAGTGTGTTGTATTGTTGTGTGTCTGTGTGTAGATGCCACCCTCGGTGTGTTGTTTCTCTGACAGTGTGTTGTATTGTTGTGTGTCTGTGTGTAGATGCCACCCTCGGTGTGTTGTTTCTCTGACAGTGTGTTGTATTGTTGTGTGTCTGTGTGTAGATGCCACCCTCGGTGTGTTGTTTCTCTGACAGTGTGTTGTATTGTTGTGTGTCTGTGTGTAGATGCCACCCTCGGTGTGTTGTTTCTCTGACAGTGTGTTGTATTGTTGTGTGTCTGTGTGTAGATGCCACCCTCGGTGTGTTGTTTCTCTGACAGTGTGTTGTATTGTTGTGTGTCTGTGTGTAGATGCCACCCTCGGTGTGTTCCACCTGCGTTCAGTTGTGGGTCAGTACAAACTCAGTTTCTCAGCAGCTCAACAGATCTGCTCTGCAGAAGGAGGCACTTTAGCCACCTACACTCAGTTGTCCTACGCTCAGCAGGTCAGTTAACGCACCACAGACCTCGCTCCCTCCTCCTGTCCATCTGCTTAAATACTGCCTACTGTGCATCTTGCAGGGGGGGCTGAACATGTGTGCAGCCGGGTGGCTGGATGGGGGGCGGGTAGCGTACCCCACCACCTACTCCAACCCCAATTGTGGTTTTGGACACGTCGGCATTGTGGACTACGGAATCCGCAAGAACCTGAGCGAGACCTGGGATGCTTTCTGCTACAGGATGAAGGGTGAGGAGGAGGGGGGAGGGGCTGAGAGGTGAGGGAGGAGCTTTGGTTATTGATCTGGACCCAATCACTGATTGGCTGTGAGACCAGAGCTGTTGTGTTTCAGACGTCAGGTGTGAGTGTCCGGTCGGTTTCGTAGGAGATGGCGTCACCTGTTCAGGAAACCTGCTGCAGGTCCTCAGGGCCACGCCCACCTTCTCCAACTTCCTCACTGTAAGTACCAGACCAGGTCCAGGAGCAGTCCCAGGTGCAGATTTATGATTGAGACCAGGACCAGGTTCACATCAACTAATTTGTATTTCTCATTGTCAGCAAATCCTGAACTGCTCTGAGGCGTCAGAATCCGGCCGCAACTTTGTGAAGCGTCTCGGTGACATGACTGTCCAGTCCACCCTGTTTGTGCCTGACAACGCCGGCCTGCCCAGCAACCAGGTAAGTCTCAGGAGGTCACCTGACACCTATTCAGGGGGCGGAGAAAGTCACCACAAACCACCAATAAGAAGGTGCTTCAATCCCCAGCTCCTTCATTCTTAAGACTGTGTGTGTCTGTTTGTGTCTTTGTGTGTCTGTGTGTAGACTCTGTCTCTGAGGGACATCGAGTTCCATCTGTCCGAGGGAGAGTCTCTTCCTCTCAGTCGGCTGAAGAACGGCAGCCAGATCAGGACCAGAGTTGGAAGGCTGACAGTCGTCGGAGTCACAGACCTGTTGAACCCGTCAGCACTGGTCAGTGCCCCCCCCCCCCCGGAAACAAATCAGTCAATGATTAACGAAGCCTCACACTGATATTAAACCTCCTCCTCCAATCAGGTGTCTTGTTATATCAACAACCGCTTCTTGACCAGCAGTGATGTCTTGGCCTCCAATGGGGTCATACATGTTCTCCAGGGACCGCTGGAGGCCCCACCCCTACGCCAAGAGGTGAGCGTTGTCATGGGAACATCAGGCAATCACTCAAAAAAAATTAAAACTTAGTATTTCCTTCCATCTGACATCTGACCTCGTCTCCAATTGGCTCTGCAGATGCATGTGGCTCATAAGGCGGGGATGGGCGTCGGCGTGGTGCTGCTGATCGCCATGGTGACAGGAGTCGTCTTTGTGGGATATCACTTCTACACACACACAAACAGGCCCTTCCAGTTCCACTACTTTAAGGTCAGTGTGTGTCTGTGTGCATGTGTCACTCACATCAGTTATGCATCTCAGTGGTGACCTTTGACCCCTGACAGGATGATGAGGGGGTGGAAGAAGCTCCACCCTCAGACCAGAGTCGCACCATCTGTAACCCGGTTTATGAAGCAACACCTGAACCAGGACCTGCTGAGTCCAGCAGCTGTGAAATCACAGTGAGTCACAGTTTTACATGTCCGATGTGACGAGTCATTTCCGGTCAGTCGGTGCTGAAGTCCAGACCTGTTGACCATTTCAGGCAGCGGACGAACTTCAGGTGGGGAGCTGAGGATCACGTGAACTGCTGCAGGACGGCTGAGGACAACAAACCTGATCTGGGTCAAGTCCTGAAGCCTCCAGCCTCGGTTGTCTTCTGTTCCAGCACCTGGTTCAGCTTCAGAGTCTGTTTCACCTGATTCACAAAAGCATCATTGTGACATCAGTTTTCAGCCACCCACAGGACACCAGCTGTGATGTGTTCAGGAGCCCTCAGTCAGAACTGTTTCTGTTTGGTAGATAATGTAACTTGTTTTATATCTGTGAAAATAAAAACAATCAAAGAATCATGGAATTGTTGTTTGTGACTCATGAAGTATTTTTAGAAATAATTTAGCTGATTCTGGTCCCAGAACTAAACACTGGACTCCAGGTCTTGACCCAAGTCCAGGTCTGGCACCACAAAGTCCAGTTTACAGGAGCCAATACAATAGCGTGAATGTGAGAGTAAAAGAGTGGAGACGAAGCAGGTTCCAGTTAAAGTACTTTATTTGTGCAGAACCAGTTCAGTTGTCTTCAGTCACCTCCGTGATCCAGGAGCTGTAGTCGGAGATCCTGGTGAAGACGGACGGCTTGTCTGCATCACAGCTCCGCCCACCCCACGTCAGCACACCTGACAGGAAGTAAGCTCCATGTTTCCGACAGAATAGAGGAGCTCCAGCATCGCCCTGCAAACCGGATCATTGAGACACTGCTGGACCAAGACCACCACAACACACAGACCAGGTCCACTCAGACGGACTGTCAGTGTTAAACTACAGTGTATGCAGGAGGACAGAGGTGTTGGTTACCATGCAGGAGGAGGAGCAGGCCGGGTTGGAGCAGATGTGAGACTCATTGATGAGTCCTCGTCCCCACTTGTCACTGCAGGCCGTCTGATTCACCAGAGTCAGTCTGACGTGATGCAGCCGGTCCGGATCCACGTCAGCTACACAACCAAAGAGACATTAACATGTCACACAACCACAGCTGTCAGTTTTTCCTTATGAGGTAGACTGAACTCACCTGTAGCTTTAGTGGCCCCCCAGCCAGCAGTGAAGCAATGCCAGGTGTCATCCGCATCCTCGTCCTCGTCAGGGACACAGACCGGAGACACACGAGAACCTGGAGACATTTAAACAAAGCTTGTGTGTTTGGACCTTAAGTCCACCTACAGTGGACTGTCACTTAGAATACAACCTCACACCCTCAGAGATCTTTTCCAGACCTCTGATTGGTCAATGTGGGTTTTGGTCCAATTACTTTGTCCACTTTTTAATATGTTGAGCGAGATAGCAGTTTTGAACCCGGTTTTAGACCCGTGTACATTTAGAAGTTCCTTAATGTTCCTACTGAATCTGGCAGGAACACCGAGACGCAGCAGGGACAGGTCAGACTTCGGGGGGAAGCTGCCATCCTCTGGCAGGTTGAAGACTTTGTCCACCGGGATGGTTTGAGCAGATGAGAAACGAAGGTCATGAATCCCCAGAACCACCACGTCCTCTTTAGCTCTACAGGTAGAAGCAGCAGTCAGAGATCAGACGTCACAACAATGATGGACTCTGAGGTCCCAGAATCCTCCAGTAACACCACTGTTGTACCTGACGTTGCAGTGTTTAGCCGCGATGACCCATCGGCAGTGGATCAACACTCCGCTGCAGTAGTGGTGTCCACTGGACTGCAGGCTGACCTGCCAGGGCCAGAAGAACGGGCAGGATTCAGTCACATTCTCGACAGACACGTCTCCGTCCCGGGACACCGAGAGTCCGACGAAATTTGGAGCAGGATCACAGCTGGGGCTCTGCTGCTTCCCACACCTGTCCTCTGACATCCAGGTGGACAACAGGTTGGATTCAGCTTTGATTATTCTGATCAGTTAAAAGTCTCTTGGATCTGGTGTTCTGCAGTGACTCAGTATAAAAGACAGGAAGGTTGAACCCACCTTCATCCGTTAGGTCATCATAGGTCTTCTTATCATCTGAAACCAAACAGAAGATGAGGACGCAATTCGTTCATGTTAAACTTCCCAGCTGTCTCTCAAACTTACTCATGATGTCGGACATCCACTGAGTGTGTTGCCAGATCTTGGTGTAAACGCCTGGTTTTCGTGGTCGACCACAACCGACTCCCCAACTCACCAGACCTGCCAGCTCGTACCTACTGCCTGTGAAGCAGGACAGAGGACCTCCAGAGTCCCCCTGAGACAAGGCAGGAACAAACAAGAAGATGAGACCTCGGAGAGCAGACGGGACAATCAAGTCAAGATGGCTAAGAGATCAGAGACAATTGCAAAGATGGAGCCTGAAGAAACAGCGAGACAGTTAATGACGAGCCCAGAGACAAAAAAACGCTCAGAGGCAGAAATGAGAACAAACCGGATGATGGACAGAAGACAAAGAGGTGACACAACAAAGTCAGACCAAACAAAAGGATGAGAGACAGGGACCCCAAAAAAAAAAAAAAAAAAAAAAAAAAACTGATGTAATGGGAGCTCCAGATTCGGGTCTTACCTGACACGCATCAACTCCTCCTTCGTCCTTCCCGGCACAGAACATGGAGGATCTGATCCTCCCGAGGTAGAACCGGTTACAGACCTCAGACGGCAGAATGGTCACATTCACCTCCTGCAGTCTGTGGACTCGAGGACCATCTAGGGGAAAAACATGTGTGAATCCAGATCCAACAGGTCGTCGCTTTCTACAGCCCAGTCAAAACATCCTTACTCTCTCGGGTGGAGCCCCATCCGGTGATGGTGCACTTCTTGAACAGAGGAAGTGGACTCATCCAGATGTTGATCGGTCTGACAAACTGGTTGAAGACCAGCGGGACCTGTAGCTTCAGCAGAGCCACGTCGCTCTCTTTGGTCCGAGTGTTGTAGCCATAGTGACTAATGATCAACGCCACCCCGACCAGCTGAACAGGAAGTCACACAACAACTGAGTCCCTCTTTCTCTACCATCAGGGGTGTACAGAGTTCAGCACATCCTGAATCCTCTGTAGACCACATTAAACTAAATCCCAGGTCAGCCACATGGTCCTTCCTAAATGCAGAATCAGGCATACAACCAACCCAATCTTGGTTTTTCATGTCTCAACTCTTGTTCATACAACAAAACCTGAGAAACCTTCAGGAACCAGAATCCAGATTCAGAGGACACACAACAGGAGGAAAAACAACAAACACCTTCACTGAGGAAAAACCTGATCCTGAACTGATTTTAATAAAGATGCCATTCAAGGTGCAGAAAGAGCTTTCAAAGCTCATCGCTCACTCAATGTCACTGATCATATGGACCAACATTTAGAATGGAACAAACACAACCTGAGTGTACAGACACACACACACACCAGTCCAGACCTGTTGTCCAGCTTCATGAGGATTATCCAGATCATGTTTTCCAGCCTGAACCTTCCAGAAAGAAGCTCTGTTGAACCTAAAACAGAAGTCAGGGTCTCATCAGTCTTTCAGGATCCCAGTCCCACACAAACAGGACTCTAGTCTGAAGAGAATTAACCTGTCTGTGTTTTGACCTTTGACCCCTCTGACCTTTTGAAACAGTGAGCAGCAGACAGGACCCACAGTGGACTGATGATGGCCCCCCCACAGGCTGGCATGGAGGAAAAACAAACCGAAACCTGCCAGGGCCACGAGTGAGCCCAGGCCTCCTGACCCCCAATGATCCTGGTCTCCATCTCCTGCTCTGGACTGAAGGGCCGGACCCCGGCCAGGTCTGAGAGAACAGCACACTTAAAAAACACAAAAACAAGGACCAGCAGCAACCAGCAGAGAGATTAGACAGCAGTAGAGACATAAATGATGTCTCAACAAACCACTGAATCCAAAGAGTCCCGAGAAGGTTCCTTCATGGTCGTGCAGAGTCTGGTTTAACACCTGGGTTCTGTTTCCACCTGGAGACACAGAGGAGTCTGACCCGGGTCATGGTCTCAGAGGATCGGCACAGGTGAGAACAAACCAGGTGACTGTACCTGTCTCAGGCCTGCTGGGTGGTGGTCCAGCTGCACACAAACAAACTACAGGTCAGCATGGAAGAGAAGACCCCCAGACCTGGTCTGAGGATCCAGCATCTCACCTGTCTGACATCTGAAGATACAAAGAAACAGCAAACACATCACACACAGCATTGTGTCTAATCCTCAGACCTGGACTGATCCAGACTCTTCATTACACCTGAGGCAGCTTCACCTGCATGATTGGACACAGCTGCAGGTCCAAGGTCTGATCAGGTCTCAGAGCTGCAGGTTGGTTTAGTCTTTCTCTCATTTGGAGGATGAAGCTGCTCTGATGTTTGATTTTAGCTTTAGCTTTTCAGCTTCACTTTTTCTCCAACATCTGGAATGAAGCTCATGATGCTGTTTATATTTGTGTTCATCATCTGATGCAGAAGCTCTCTGAATGATTGTTACTGAACTGGAATGAGGAAATCACCAAACACTGAAGATCCACCTGGAGCTCAGGAGTCCAGGGGGGCGGGGCCTTCAATTCCTGCCTCTAATTGTCCAATAGGAGACAGACATAGTCAGTTAATGAAGACAAACACAGCTGGTCCCATTTCAGCGTGAAAGTGTTCCACCAGCTCAACTGACACAGATTTTTTATTTTCTGCCACCTGACCTGCTGTTACATGGATGAGTCTGTTCGGTGGACCAGATGGAGACCTGGTGGGACCTGATGAGGACTTGGCGAAGACCTTGAGGACCAGCTCCACCTGAGGACCAAGTCTAAAAAGCGGTTCTGATCTGGATTTAACGGTCTTGGTCCTGGTCTTATTGATAACTAGCTGCCTGTTTCCATGACAACACGCCGTGCAGGTCTGATGATATACTGATGAAATACATCAGTTTGGATTCTGGTTTTGGTCTCAGATCAAGTCCTTCTGTGTCACGGCGACTCAGAGACTGAATCCAAACCGGATCAGTCTGGACTCGTTTGCGGATCCATCCTTCCCACATCTGGGTCCGATCAGGATCCGCACAGACGGATCTCTTTGGTCCGACCAGATCTGATCCGGGTCAAGCTCGGAAAAAACAAGATGTCGTTAGACCGCGTCACATGTGGCTCCTGACCGGTATCAAGGATCCGGGAGCAGCACGGCCCGATCCGGATCCGCTGAATGTGAGGAAGACTGCGGTCAGAGAGGAGGAAGGTCTGATTCTGCAGCGACTCTCCGCCTCCTCCTTCGCCGCGCAGGGAGCGCGCCGCGCGGCTCTGGAGAGGCGTGACGCGCCCGAACCGCATCTCCAGGATGGCAGGTAGGTCCGATCTCCGACCAGGACTAGAACATGTCCGGACACGCTGGTCTGGATCGGCTCGGCTCGCTCTCTGTGCAGTCTTCATTTTAACGTCGGTGATCGGGAGGCGGCTGCCGCCGGACTGATCCGCATCGCCGCTGCTCGGTATCTGTTTTAGCGGCTGATCGGGGGGGGGGGTCCGGTGATCAGACCTCGGGAAGCGGCGCCGATCGGATCGGAGAGTCTGCAGCGTCGACTCGGGACGGTGACTGTCGAGCGGCGGTGAAGCTCCGCCGTGCCGCCGGAGATCCGCCGAAGGCCGCGGACTGTAGCGGGTTCTCTCTAAGTAGACTGAGCCGAGCCGTGCCGGACCACCAGCAGAGCTAGGTGACTTAGACTGGGGTCCAGAAACCAACACTGGGAGAAGTGTGAGTCTCTGCAGACCAGACCAGAACCAGATCCCTGTTCTCAGTCGGTCTCAGGTTTCAGGCCCTGATTCTGAATTTTATGGATCAATCAGCTGGATCAGTTCAGACTTTACTGATATTCTTCTGATTCACTTAAAAACAAACAAACAAAAAAATGCAGTTTGATTTATTAATTCACAGGAAGTGGGGGGAATCAAATCAATATGAACTTTGTCAATGAATCTGACCTTTAACCTTTGTCAGGGATGTGGTTGGAGTCTCCTGACAGGAAAACAATCTTTGGGTCCAGGTCCTCTTAATGGACCATCGGTGCTCTGGACTGGGATCAGACCAGCAGCCCTCTGAGGACAATGGACCCTGCGATTCCCCCGGACCCCGGCTCCAGGGCCAGGATGGACCACAGAACCTGTATGTGTCGGCGAACACTCGGTCTGATCCTGCTGATGACGGGCACCCTGGTTTCCATGGTGACCTCTGCCTCACCTGCTTCAGGTAAGAAGGAGCAGATGACTGATCTGGTCCAGTCTCTGGACTGGTCTAGGCCTCAGGGTGAAGGTGCTGGCCTTGAGGTTTGGTTTCTTTAGGTCTGGGCTAGGACTGTGCTGTTGACCTCTGACCTTTGTTCTACCTGAACAAAACAGGTGAGAAGATTCTTCATGTCCTCCCACTGCTGCTGAGTCTGTACACAAACGCATGAACACACACACACACACACACATCCTGGTCTTACTACATTCATGAGGACCTGTCATCGACCTCATTCATCAGACCAGGTCTGTGACGTCATCACACCGAGATAGCACCAGGTCTCTGACATCATTGTCATCATGAAGGCCACTGAGCGACCAGAGACAATGAAACTTTACCCAGAATCCTCCCGGGTTTCAGTTTTCTTCAGCATCATGATGTCACTGATGTTTAATCAGAGTCGACAGAAGACGAGAGGAAACCTACCGAGACTATGACTCACCATCAGACAACCAATCATCCATCAATTAATAATCTATCAATCATCCATCAGTCAATAATCTATCAATCATCCATCAATCAATCACTCAACCCTAACCCTCCTGTGATTTGGTGGCTTCGTCTCCTGAACTGACAACAGTTGATGCTTCTGCAAAGTGTCACCATAGCAACAAGGTCAGCAACAGATGAAAGATATGCCATTAAGGGTGTGTGTGTGTGTGTGTGTGTGTGTGTGTGTGTGTGTGTGTGTGTGTGTGTGTGTGTGTGTGTGTGTGTGTGTGTGTGTGTGTGTGTGTGTGTGTGTGGATAAGTACAGTTAGTATAATGAGAATTGATTAAACTTAAATAAAATGTATTTGTTTAATATTGAGTTACATTAGCTGGTTAGCCTATCTTAGCATCAAGCGCTAAGATTTCATTTGTTGCAATCAAATATCTCAAAAAAGACAACAGACCATTGTGGTTTGGGTCCTGGTCTTCAGTGGGGGTCCTGGTCTTCAGTGGGGGTCCTGGTCTTCAGTGGAGGTCCTGGTCATTAATGATCTCTCTGACTCTCAACAGGTGTGTTGGACTACAACAGGATGGTGGAACCTTCATCACATCCTTCAACATCATCATCACTCCCCCACTCCCCTCAAACCCCAGCCCCAAGCCCACCTTCAGACTCTGGTTACCGTGGCAACAATGGAGGGTCCATTGAGGACTCAGACTCAGGCGCTCAGGGGATCCATCTACTACTGAGACCCCCAGACCTCCTGTCTCCCAGCCTGCCCCCACCTCTTTCCCCTAACAGCCAGCCCACCCTCACCCCTCCTCCCCCCTGGGAGCATGGTCCGTCCCTGGAGGAGGGGTGGGGCTCTGGAGACTATCTGGAGACTCTGTCCTTCATGGTGCCTGATGGTGAGGAGCTGGCCTTGGCCACTCCGCTGCCGAGCCACCCCTACGACTACAACGACGGTGCGGATTGGGTCTCCTATGATACCGCCTTCCCTGCCCGTCCTATCATCCCCCTCTCCACCCGCCTCCCCCTCTCATCCTCCTCCTCCACCCCCAGCATCCTACTGCACACTCACCCCACCCAGCTGGATGTCTTCCCCACCTGGGAGGACGACTACGATCTGGAGGACATGATGCCTCTGGAACCGACCGAGCTGCTGCTGCCCGACATGAACAGTCTGGAGTATTACACCAACCTGCTCGCCCGGGAGAGAGAGAGGGAGAGGGAAAGAGACCGGGACCAGGACCAAGTGAACTGGACCAACAAATCCCCCATCTCTCCAACAGCGACAAAGACTCACCCTCTAACTCCATCTCCCTCCCCAAGCTCTGCCCCCCCACAAGGAAAGGAGCCCACGACTACTGTGGCAGGGCCCACCCCTCCTCTCACCCTCTCTCCCACCATCACAGGTGAGAGGAAACCACCTGCCCCATCAACTACCCTCAAAACCCCCTCAAGTCCTTCGCCTACTCCAAATCCCAAAGATCAAATTACAGTCTCAGGCAAACGCCCTCCTCGCCCCCCTTCCAACACCACCAGCCAGGTGCCCCCTCCACCCCCGTTTGGACCCCCCACTCGTCCCGACAGACCAGATAGGCCCCCAGTGGTCATACACAAGGCTCCACCGACCAGGACCACCACCACCACCAAGATCACAGCCATCAGCCTGACCAGAGCCCCCCCCGTCACCACACCAAGAGTGGCCCAGAGTCCGGCCACCAGACAGTACCTGTGTAACGTCACCAAGCCCGAGATGTATCTGGTTAGAGTCGGTAAGACCACAGAGGGTTGGGAGACGGGACCACCGGGAACAATGCTGACTTGTGTATTTTAGCTGTTTGTTGACCTTTGTGACCGTCTATCTTTGGCTCCACCCCTCAGTCAGCTCCAGGGGGACGTCAGCTGGTTTCAGTCAGGTCAGAGACCTCCTGAGGAGAGAGTTCAACCGCTCTGTGGAGCTCCAGGTAAACTCTGTCTGAACCTGACCCCTGCTGTCTCTCACACCTGCTCCAGTGACCTCACCTTGCTGATGTCAGGTGATTGAGGGTCTGTCTCCGTGTCTTCCTCAGTTCCTCAGAACTCCGTCCAGCTTTGCCTTTCGTGTCGTATCAGGACCGCTAATCTTTACTGCAGTGGCTGTCATCAACGCCCTTCGACAACCGCCGCGCTCCTTTGGCCCTGTTCCCACTGTGTCAGTGCTCTACACCGTACCTGACCTCAGGTATCAGATCCACTCTGTGCTGCAGTTTGTTCCTGCCCATGTTGATGTCAGAGTTTGCAACTTCAGTGAACGGGTGGAGAGAGGGCTCCTAATGGCGTATGCTGAGACACGGAGACGGTCACATGAGGTGGGAAACGTAACTGTCCAGGTGAGTCAGTTTCCTGTTAGTTATTATTGACATCACTGTACAGATGAGTCAGTTTTCTCTTTATTATTAATGAGATTACTGTGACTTCCAGCTGTTGAACATCACCATGGGTGTTTTCCGGCAACCTGCTGAGCAGAAAGTTCCTGTCGACATCAACTTTGCAGTTCGTGATGGGCGGGGCTACCTGTCAGGGTCAGAGGTCAGCGAACACCTGAGGAGGCTTAGTCTGGTGGAATTCAGTTTCTACGTTGGATTTCCTGCCCTGCAGATCGCAGAACGTACGACTGGTCATTTCTTTGTTTCTGTGGTCACTGAAGGTTCATGTGTAACACAAACATGTGTCTGTCGCGTTTGTGTAACATTTTGTGTTTGCCCACAGCCGTCCATTACCCTGAACTCAACACATCGCACCACCTGCGCTCCACCTGGATCCGTACAGGTGAGAAGTCCTGACTCAGAGCAGCTGAATGGAAGGAGAATGAACTTCCAGTGGACACTGGAGTGATGTGGTGTGTTGTGTGTGTGTGTGTGTGTGTGTGTGTGTGTGTGTGTGTGTGGTGCCTGTGGTTCAGTGGACCAGTGGGGGGGTCAGTGGGACATGACGGTTCATCTCCCATTTCAGTGTTGCTGGGAGTCCAGGAGAACCTGGTGGCTGAGAAGAGTTTTAAAGCTCGTCTGGAGAGGCGTCTGGCTCTGCTGCTGGAGGAAGGACTGCAGGAGTTCAGCAGGAGGCGCTGGAGGAGATCGACGGCTGTGGGCAACAACAGTCTACAGGTACGCACACATCATACAGGCACACACACATCTGGATCTGGTTTCTATTTTCTGGCTTAGAGATATGGATGTGTGTGGTGGTGTCAGGTGGTGCGGGTGGCAAAGCTGACTGGGGCGGAGCGCCCCCTGGAGGTTTTGTATTTCGTGGAGGGTTCAAGCGGAGAGCGAATCCCAGCTGAGATGACTGCTGCCACCTTGAACCGCCTGGACCTTCAGAGAGCTGCCATAGTCCTCGGACACCGAGTCCAGAGACCACTGGCCCAACGTGAGTCCAAGTCTGTGACTCAACACACAAATCTGTCTGTTTCCTCATCCTTTCAAAATAAAAGCCACAACTCCATCAGTTTGTTTATACTGAATCTACTCTGTGTCCCCAGCAGCTGTGGAGACTCGGTCTGTCCCTCCAGCTGAGACTCAGAGCAGCAGCATCTGGCTGATCGTTGGTGTGGTTGTCCCTGTCCTTCTGGCCGTTTTCATCATCATCATCCTCTACTGGAAACTGTGCGGCTCTGAGAAACTTGAATTTCAGCCAGACGCCATCAACACCATCCAGCAAAGGCAGAAGGTAAGAAGTCAACAGGAAGCTGTGGCTCCTTCCTGTTGATAAACACCATGTGACATCATGTCCTGTCTCAGCTTCAGGCGCCAAGTGTAAAAGGTTTTGACTTTGCAAAGCTCCACCTCGGTCAGCACAGTAAGGATGACATCATGGTGATCCAGGAGCCTGGGCCACTGCCCCCCCCTATCAAAGAAGCCACGCCCTCTGACGGGGGAGACCTCAACACCCCCAAATCCAAAGGATCATCATCGAAGGCGGGGCGGTCTAGCCGCCGCAGGGGAAGGTCAGATGTTCGTTATATTGGTGGTAGATGGCTCCTTCAGTCAGAGGTGATTAAAACCTCCACATTAAATTGTCTTTTCCAGGCTCAGCCCATCAGACGGTGACTCATTGGGTAGTGACCAATCCAGTGGCAGAGAGTCTGCAGAGGAAAGCACACGACCTGCGGCCACGCCCATCGAGGGGAAACAGCACAGGAAGACACCCAAAAACGGTCAGAGATGCGACATCATCATCTTCACTGTTAGACTTTTAATAGAGAGATGTGTGTGTGTGTGTGAGGATGATGAAGGTGTGGTCAATTTCATCCTTTCTCTTTCATGCTCCTGGGCTGAAGGGAGGAGTAAGATCGGTACGTTTGATTTCCTCACCATAACCTCTAAATAAATGGGTAGCCATGGTGACACCTGTTGACATGGTAACCTCGGTGATGCCCCTTGCAGCTCCATCGGGCAGCGGTCCAGATGAACTTCTGTCGTCGTCCTCCATCTTTGATCACGTGGACCGCCTGTCGCGGGGCTCTTCTGACGGCACTCGTCGCCAAGCCAACAAGGTGCAGCTGATTGCCATGCAGCCTCAACCTAGTCCGCCACCACCACATGCCCCGTCTCAACCAAGCCCCACTCTGACAGAAAAGGTCAGCACAGAGGTGAGCCGTTCACAAAAACAAGCACACTCTCACTGCTCGCCTCAATGTGTTTAAAACTGTCACCAATGTGGTCACCTGTACTCCTGCAGGTGGCGCTCAGACACAAATCAGAGATCGAACATCACAGGAACAAGCTGCGGCAGCGGGCTAAGAGGCGGGGTCAGTGTGAATTTCCCTCCATGGATGACATCATGGATGCCTTCGGGGACGGGCCAGTGCAAAGTGAGGTGGCTCAGCGACTCTATAGTTCCGCTCATGACCACATGGACTGCATCCTTCAGGCAGACGCCCCTTCACCCCCAACTCCCATCGACGCCAAAAAAAGGTCAGAGTTCGCCTGTCTGCCTTGGGGTGCACTCACACTTGACCATCAAGTCCAGATTGTTTGGTGTGAGTGTTCTGAATTATCCTCAAACACGGGCTACTTTCTCGGACCAGTACTAGCACCTAAATATAACATAGACATCAAATCCAGTCGATGCTTTGATCTCCTGCTGCCTCTTCAACAACCTTCTTGTGTGTAAAGCACGATTAGCTTAGAATCGCTGCCATGCACAATCAAAAAAAAAATCTGACCAGAACTTCTCAAGCTATACTTCATCCTATCTACTGATCATCAGGAGGGGACTCCCCTGGTTGTGGTAGCTCAATAAACGTTTTCCTGATGAGTTTATGGTCTAAGTCTCTAGTTACAAGTCTTCAATACAACATGATGTTAATTTTTTAAATGACGCCCCCATTATTAGAGGATCAGTGTCTTGCCCACCCCATTCTCAAATGGGTCTGCTCAGTCTTTGTGTTTGTCCCAGGGGGAGGCGGTCTCCTCGGGGTCAGCGTGCTCAGCCAGGACCTGGAAGTCTTCCTGATACTGACCGAGACCGGCTGCTCACAGATCAGAGTGCCACCTACAGGAAATACCCCGGATTCAACAACGTGGCATACATGGTGAGAAAACACTGATGCTCATGATATTCAACAGATCAAAGCAGCTCTCCTCCGTCAGCTGCTCTCTGATGGTTCTTCCTGTTTCCTCCTTAAACTGCAGAATCAGCTCTTTCTAACAGCCTGATCTGTCGTGTGGGAAACTGACTTCAGTGATAAACTGATGAACCAAGTTAGTTCAGATCTGGATCAGTCTGACTCTCTGACTCCTTCTGTGTGTTCATCCACCCATTCTCATCCTCCATCTTTGATAGTGACGTCTAGAGTCACAAAGAACCCACGATGAGAACGATGGTCCCTGTTGATCATCTTCTCTTTATTCTGCCTCATCTCTCACAGTCGGACCCTGACCTGCCTCCGGACCACGGCAGTCCATCCCCTACCGATGAGGTGTTTGACCCGGCTCCAGCCCCCCCACCTTACATGCCCCCCCAGCCTTCCATCGAGGAGGCCCGACAACAGATGCACTCTCTCCTGGATGACGCCTTCGCTCTTGTGTCTCCATCATCACAGGGCAGTGCTGGGGTGAGTGGGCCAAGCCCTACCCTGCCCAGCCCCTCCCCTCAAGCCCACCCCCCTGGCAGACAGTGGGGCTCTTACCCAGCAGCCCCCTCTCACAGCCCCTTCTCTGCAGTGAGTGTGTTGACCTGCAGCTGAAGCCCAGCACTGTGATGAGCTGTGATGGATCTGTGTTCAGTTCTCATTGTCTTCTCCTCTCCCTCCTGCAGAGATATTCTGAGCTGGGGATGTCTCCCACCTCAGTCCAGAGTCTGCTGCAGAGGTCAGTGCACCCAAAACCAGGTCCAAGTTCGAGGGCCGGACCTGAACCAGGACTGATACTCTGTGTGTTATCCAGGCAGGGCTTGAGCTCAGGAGGGTACATTTCTACTGGGGATCAGCTGCAGGAGTCCATTTACTCCAACAGGGGGCAGTACGATAGCCCCCCCTCCTCCTCCAGACCTCGACCTGTAGGGGGCAGCACAGGTACTGGAATCCAGATGTTCTGGTCAGGTTGATTGTTTCGATTATCTCACATGCAGACTTTCTGTCGGTTTGTACTGAAACAGTCCTGATCCTCACACCTTTAAATAGGTGCACAGCTCCACCACCTGACCCAGGTGGGCTTGTCCAGTCAGATCAGTGCCTACCCTGGGGTGGGTCGCAGCATGTCTGGCCCCACAGGCTCAAGCTGGAACCAGCAGCACACAGACCAGGACCTACCCAGACCAGGAGCCAGCAGAGAGAGCGTAAGTCCACTGGGGGGAGTTTTAATAGACAAGTCCGGTCTTAACAGGACCAGTCCAGACAAATCAAGGCCAGTGACTCTGACTACAGCAAAGTGTTTTCCTGCTTCTTCCCTCATATCTTGTATCTGAACTTATTTTCTTGTCTTCACCTCCCCCTCTCTTTTTTTTTCTTCCCACAGGTGCTGTCCTTCCCAGAGTTCTCCTCTTCCTCTGTTTTCCAGATGCCTAGCTCCTCATTGCGGGACCCATCGGCACCTCCTCTTCTTCTGACCTCACCAACTCCAGAATACCCCCCAGAGGACGCCTCGCCCTCTGCCCACACTTCTGCCTCACTTATCAAGGCAATCAGGGAGGAGCTGCGTCGTTTGGCCCAGAAACAGGCTTCAGTGGCCAGCTACCCTTAGACTGGTCTTGACTGGTTTGGATAAGGATTCAACAGGTTCTTGTTTTAAACCATTCCAAGCCTGTTAGGATTGGATTAACACCCCCAAACTCAATGATCTATACTATGTACTCTCTTGAGTAAACTATGTCTGTAATGCTAAACCCAAAATAACTGGACCATGATCCACGTCTCCTGACTGAAAGACCTCCGGTACTGAACAGGGTCTCGTCTGCCTGTGTGCGTCTGTCCATCATTCTTCAGTTCAGCGTTTCATTGGACAAAAGTTAGATTCTTTATGTTCCCACTGAAGTGCTTCCTGGACTGGATTTTTCCTCCTACGGTTTCAGATCGGATCCTACTCTGATTTTAGGGGAGCTGGGGGTGCGGTCCATTCCATCCTTTGGAAGTCAGTGGAAAAGATTGTACTTCCTGGATTTGATGGCCCATCTTCACTTCCTGCAATAGATCATCCACCCAGACCAAATGGCATATGATGGATTTTCCCACCTGACCTTTTGGAGTTGATCATCTATCTTTGTTTAACCCAATGTTCTGGAATGGGTGGTGGTGAACTTCAGGAGCTGATGCTCCTTTTTTGTTCCTCCTGAGTGGATGGTCACCTCCGAGTTGGTTGGAGTTCTAGATCTAGTTCCTTTTAACTTCTGAAGCAGATGGTCCTGCTTCTGACTTAATGGAGCAGATTGTCCTCCTTGGAGATCCGGAGTTTGTGGTTCACGCTTATCTTCTGAACCTCTGAAATTCAAAAGGAAGATTTTCCCTTCAAGATTTCTGATGTAGATTTTTTTCCATCTGACTTGCTGGAGTGGATGGTCCTTCCTACTGATCTGGAGCTGAACATCCACCCTACAGTTCTGAAGTGGATGGTCCTTTTGGACCTTCTGTGGTGCTAACCGTCAGACTCAAACATCTCCTGTTTGATCACTTACTGCCTTCCACACTTCCATCACCTGCAGGGATCAGGTCTTCGTTCATTAGCCAGATTGATGAGGTCTTTGCACTGATGACAGCAGGAGGCAGCGTACAGGTCCCACATCAGAGGGACACAAAATAGGAAAGAGTCTATATAAATATATATATAAGGATGAATATATGTTAAGAGATAGAATCCCCAACGAGCACAATATTAATGTCAGAGTTATAATTGGAGTATTGAGATGTTACTTATTTTTTATTGCTCGAATATGAAAGTCTACTTTAAATACTTTATTTTGATGAAAAAAGACCAAACGACTGTTTTGTGGCGTTTGTCCTGTTGTGTTCGCGCCTTGCCGTAGATCTTAACCAGCTTTAGTTTTTGGTTGTTGCTTAGTGTCGCTGCTCGCTCGCGTGTTATTGTATCAGTAGCAATGGAGGAAAAAAAAAGCATTAATATCCAGTTTTGTCGTTGCTGATATGTCGCGTTAATCAGTCAGTGGTCCGGTCAGACGGTGTCAGAGGGGGAAACAGTCATTCAGCACATGTAGACTCTATAGCTGAAGCTGAATCAGTGGCCGGTTCTCTCTGCTGGTTGGACGTTTCTCTGTCGTGTTGTGAAACAGTCGGTCAGACTTGTTGCCTGTGTTCCAGGCGTTGGCTTCCGTTGATGTTTTTGTCAGCATGCTGCTAAAGGATGTTCAGTTAGTAAAGAAGGAAGAGAATTTAATGTCCATCAAACATTCTTCATCTTAAAAAACGTCCCAGACATGGTTTTTCCTTTTTAAAAAAAAAAAGATATTTAGAATGCAGATGTTGTGAACAACAATAATCAGCGTAGGCAGAAAACGCTTCTACAGAATATTTCTACCAAACGGACTCGGAGATCCGCCCATACCCTCCATGGACTAGAACCAAGCACAGACCTGCGGGTGCTCTGATTGGACCTGGCACCTATCAGTCAAGCTGTGGACGTGGCAGAGCCCACAGGTCACATGGTGCTAATTCAAGTACTTGAGCCGCGTCTGGATGAAGGAGGTGTTTTTCTTGGCCACTGACGGCTGAATGTTTTCTACATCTGTGATCCTCCATGAGAATCCAGACCTCTGGGTGCATTGTGGGGGGGGGGGGGTCATTCGTGACCACACTACTGATCCAGAGCAGAGAGCTAATACCAATAACGCACTGATCTGAACCAAACTCTGGCCCTCGAACCAGATCAGACCCTGTTCTGGTCTGCAAGTGTATTCTGCACCTCAGTATCAGAAGTTTTGTCATGAATGATCCTCCGACGCAGCCGAGTCCAACCACAGCCAGCTTCACTGAGGAGTCGGACCGGCCGAGTCCACATCAGTCCAGGTCCCACACATGATACTGGTCCCTTAGTGAAGCAGCCTCTCAGAAAGGTGAGGTGATTTTAATGTCCAATCAGTGAACTGGGAACACTGCCAGCTGGTCACCTGTTCATCAGCTGATCTGTCACATAACACGCCAACTGTGTTAAACATCAAGATATCATCGCACAAACTCTGGTTCATTGCAATCATTAACCTTCTTTACATTTTAGGGAGAAAACTTTATTCAAAAATAGAAAGCTGTGGTTCAAGATCAGTCTGATTGGCTCTGTGCGGTCATGTGATCAACAGACTCCAAGTCCTGCCAAAAGAAGAGAAATCACAAAAAAAGATTCAAACTTTCTGACTTTGTTTCACAGAGTCAGTGAAGTTTCAGGGATTTTCAAAAAATATATAACAATGACAAAATAAATAGATTCCAGAATACAGATGTCAAACTGTAGAGAAGCTGTAACATCAGGTGAATAAAGTTCAAGTTAAAAAATGAATATTTCAGAAAAGAAAACGTCTCTGTTGGACGAAAAAAATAAATTGAGAATAAAGTTGATCAGGAACACGATCTCAAATTTCTGTCTTTCTGTCTTATTGATAACAACAACAACAACAACACGGACACACGCGCACGCACACTGGTTCCCTGATGACGCTGACACTTCCGGGTTCACCTTGGCAGGTGAGCTGCCTCCTTTCAGCGTCTCTGGGCACGAAGACCGGAATCTGCGGCTTCAGATGAAATCCAGGTGAGTACGGTTTGTCATTATGATCGGTGGCGGGAACAGGTTGACTAACAGGAAGTGAGAGTAAATCAGGTAAATCCTCCAGTTTCACATTCACTCAGTTCATCAACGAGACCGACTAAACGCCAAATCGCGTTCGCTTTTGTGTCGGTTTAAAGTTTCTAAAGTGGTTTAAGCGACAAAACCCCCCAAACCCGGCAGAGACCGGGAGCGGAACTTAGAACTGGACTCGGCTATCAAAAAGTCAACTTCGAGGTTCAGTGAAATCCAGTTCTGTGAACCAGATCCAGGAACCTGATGAACAAAGAAACTGCAGACCGCTCAGATTTAAATCCGGAGCAGATTAAACCGGATCAGGTGTAAATGGGAGTTATTATGACTTAATATTTGGCTTCAAGGGGATCCGAAGCTGAAACCTGTTTCAGACCTGTAACACCTGGGGCCGTCAGGGCTTCATCAGTCTGACGTCATCATAACAGGAAACAGGTGATCTCCGCCTTATTTTTAGTTATTATTAACAATCTGTGACTGTTTAGCGTTTGTCTGTCTTTAAACTGGATGTCTGTTCCTGCTGGTCCAACATCTGGAACCTGATTTAAAACCACAGGACACACAGGCACCAAGTTGGTGTGTTCATGTTGTTTAGTTGATGTGTATCAATAAAAATCAGGTGGGAATTAACAAAGTTGTTGACATTACTGTGATAACTGGTCCAAGCTTTTCATTTGAAATGAGAGTACTTCCTCCTGACCTGTGGCGGTGTGTCTTCGGTGTGATTTTGTGACTTCATAATGAAACTTTTCTCAGAATGGACGAGTGTATCAAGACTCAGCTGGTGAGCGCCATCCATCTGCAGGAAGTGGAACTAAAGGAGACACCTGCAGACAAGCAGCAGGGCGACAGCAGCCATCCTGGTGAGGCACCAATCACTAATCCATATACTCCACCCATCTATAATCAATAATCAAACAGCCCCTGTCCTCTGTTTCTTTGTGTAGTTCAGACCTACACTGTGGAGGAAGCTGTCGAGTCCATCGGTTTTGGTCGTTTTCACCTTTTGCTCTTTTTCATCATGGGAAGTTCAAACGTAAGAACCTGTGACATCATCAGGAGTCACGTGACACAGCTCAGAGAAGGAAACCTGATGTGTGTGTATGTGTGTATGTGTGTGTAGATCGTGGAGGCCATGGAGATCATGCTCTTGGCCGTTGTATCTCCTGAGATCAGGTGTGAGTGGCGTCTGGAGAACTGGCAGGTGGCTCTGGTCTCCACAGTGAGTCTACATCAGACCAGATCCACTCAGACTGAGGGGGTCTGGGACCTCTCTCTGTCACAATGTCCTCTTTGGGAGGATGTGAGGGGTCGGGGGTTTGGGGTTAGGGGTCATGAATGTCATAGTTTGGCCTTCTGGTTCAGGTGAGTAACTGTTAGGGGGCAGCTGATGTTCAGAGGTCAAAGGTTAAACCCATGTTTTTCCTGTCAGATGGTGTTCCTGGGCTTCATGCTGTGTGGTGTTCTGGGCGGGTACGTCGCTGACAGATATGGACGCTGGAAGGTGGACACTTTTTTTTTTGTTGTTTTCCCAATTATTGTCTATTATTTCTTGTCTCTTCGCTCGGCTGTAACTTAACTTCTCCTCTGGGAGATTAAATTTGTCTCAACCTGAGATCATATAGTCCATGTCCAGGTCCAGGGCCTATTGCATGGTTGAACTGAACCTGACCCCAATTAGCTGACCAGGAAGTGTGCATGTGCGTGTGTGTGTCTGTGTGTGTCTAGGTTGTGTTCGGGGGGTTTGTGTGGAGTGCCTACTTCTCCCTCCTCACCTCCTTCGCTCCGTCATACAGCTGGTTCATCTTCCTGCGCAGCCTCGTTGGCTGTGGAGTCGCAGGAGTGTCACAGGGGTCAGTTACAGACTGACAGACACACCTTTTAAAGATTTAAGAAAGGAAACATGTCTGTTCAGGTTTAAACAGGAAGTACCGTGTCATGTGACCATCTGTCTCTGATGTCACCTTCAGGTTTGTGTTGAAGGCAGAGTTCATCCCGGCCAAGCACCGAGCCTTCCTGCTGCCTCTGGCCTCTGTGAGCATACTCAGTGAGCATTCTCAGTCTCCTCCCATTGGTCTGATGGGATGTCATCAGTTCAGATTTCCCAGCATGCCCTCTGTTTGTCAGATCTTTTGGATGGTGGGCTCCATGCTGATCATCATCCTGGGGATGCTGGTGGTTCCTGTTCTGGGCTGGAGGTGGATGATCCGGATCTCTGTGACCCCCAGTGTCATCCTCATCTTCCTCTTCAAGGTGAGATGTCCTCCTCATGTCCTCCTCTCATCTCTGTGAGATGTTTTCCTCAGGGAGTCATTTAGGGTGGACCACCAGACCCAGGTAGTTTATGGAGGGACCAGGTCAATGAGGTCTAGAAGGGGTTTTGGTCTAGAGGGGTTCATGGTTAGGGGGTTAGTGTTACATACCTTCCTTGGAATAAATTTGTTACCTGCAGGTTTTCGTCATCAGCCTTTGATCACAGAAAACCATCAGGTGAGTTAGAATTAGATCCAGATCAGAACCAACAGAGTCCAATTTGAGGATGGAAATGATGATGTCATCTGTGAACACATGTCTCTGTCTCTCTCTCAGTTTATTCCAGAGTCGGCCCGTTACCAGGTGTCGGCAGGAAACGTTGATGCAGCTGTGAAGACTCTGCAGTGGATTGCTGACATGAACAGATCTTCTCTTCCCCCAGGACGACTGGTGGAGCCAGCTGAGGTACAACCTCTGAGCTTCAGATCCTGATCTGATTCTGTTTTTATTGAAACATGTATCACTTCCTGTTCCTGTTGCCGTAATAAGGTTTGAGTCGATGGTGTCTGTTGTTTTTCAGACAGGAAGAGGAAACTGGAGGATTCTGCTCAGTCCGTCTCTTAGGAGAACATCTCTGCTGCTCTGGTTCTCATGGTAACGTGACTCATGTTCATGAGATTAAACCACAGATGGAACAGATGAACCCTGAACCATAGGAGGAGGTTTTGTTTAGTCCAGTTTAAGTATTCAACTGATCAGTATTAACTGATTCTTCACAGTGTGAGTGGTTAGCGTGCACACGTTATTTTCCCAGTATCCCAGGTTCGATTCCAACCTGAGGACCGATGCTGCAGGTCAATCCCCTCTCTCTCCCTAAATCCTGTTGGCCTCTCTGCCGCTAACTGTCCTCGAAATAAAGGTATAAAGGCCCCAAAAATAATGCTTTAATAATAACTGATAGAAAATAACGAACCTGATTGGTAATAACTGAGCGATGATAAATTTGCAATAATAATTGATCAACAACAATTGATTTGTCTTGTTCTGGTTCAACTGGAGAAAGTTAAAGATCTTATAACAAGAGAACAAGGAACCAGCAGATCTGACAGGACGTCACAAGGTGATTTCACTGAGATCTGGACCAGGTTTTGGTTGGTCAGGTGCCAATGGTCTGTCCTCTCAGGTTCGTGGCGTCCTTCTCATACTACGGCTCGGTGCTGAGCAGCTCGGAGCTGTTGGAGAAGAACCTGCTGTGTGTGACGAACATTGAGTGGGAACACCCGGCCCAACGGCGCCTACTGGGTGCACCGTGTTACTGCATCCCCTTCGGCTTCGCCGAATACCAGACGCTGCTCATCAGCTGCCTGGGGGAGGTGGCGTGTAAGTACTTCATTTTAGATTTGTCTCAGTTTTCACAGAATGCAAAGCTATGTTAGCATCCTTCATTGTAGGGGTCAGCCGTTCGAACATAGATCGGTATTACTCAAATTTGTGGGTCAAATGTCTCTGAAGATGCAAATGGTTTTGTGGTAATGGTCTACAGCCTGGCCTCCTGTCTGATCCTCCTTTGTCCAGTGGTCCCTGTAAACATCTGTCTGCTCAATGTGTTTGGACGGAAAATGAGTCTTGCAGTGCTGCAGCTGCTGGCGGCCATTTTGTTCATGATGGTCAACATCTGCACAACCATGTAAGGAAATAACTTCTCCTTCTGCTGGTACTCACCTCTATTTGGACTGTCTACTGGTTTATGGAGACCTCCAGTCAGACTGTCTCTGAGACTTTCTGTCCCTGTCCATCAAGGTTTGGCTTCACTTTGCTGCTGTTCCTGCTCCGGTCTCTGGTCTCCATGAACTTTAATGTGGTCTACATCTACACGGCTGAGGTGTGCCTCCATTATTTCTGCTGCTGGTTTGTCTTTTTTTTTTTTTTTTGACCAGGTCTCAGGTCATACCTGGTTTTGTCTCTAAGGTGTATCCCACCGTGGCCCGGTCTTTGGGAATGGGTTTCTGTACATCATTCAGTCGGATTGGAGGGATGACGGCTCCGTTTGTTGCTCAGGTGTGTTCAGTGTCCTGTATGTGAGCCAGGTGAGTTTCAGTTGTGTTTCTTGTCTGTGTTTAACATGTCTGTACTTCAGGTGCTGATGTCTCAGTCTGTGATTCTGGCTCTCACTCCGTTCGCTGTGGCCTGTGCGATCTGTGCTCTGGGAAACTTTCTGCTTCCGATAGAAACAAAGGGTCGAGCTCTGCTGGTGAGAAAAAACTTCCTGTTTACACTTTGTACAAACTTTATTTAATCTTTCCTCCTGAACAGACTAATTTGAAATTTCTCCCCTTTTATTTTTTTTAGCAAAACTCTGAATAACTCTGAGCTCAACTGTTTCATTTTTCACGTGATGTAAAGAGAGGAAACCTGTTACAGATGATTTTCAGGCAGAAAGAATGGAAGCTTCTGTTCCAGTAGGGAATTGTTACGAACTTAGTTTCAATCTCATTTATTTCATTTTGACAATGATGATCATTTCTGATAAAAGTCTTTTTCCATACTCTAGACTGTCACTGTTGTAATAACCACTATTTTATAGAAAGGTTTTGTTTTCATTTTTCATTTATTTAGATATTGGACACTTATGTTTGAAATGAAAAAGACAAATTCATTAAAATATATGTTCACAGTGTCTGTCAGTCTTATTTCTGTAACTGTAACTGCTAAGATCTGTTTAACAGGAGGACACAAAAGTTGAACTTTCAGCTGTGAGTTCCAAAGAGGAGCCAGAAAATGAGGTGATGAAGAGTTAAATCAGTGATGATGAACTCACATTTAAAAAATAAAAAAAAAGAGAGAAAACCTGCTGAGAGCGAAATATTTCGACTCCTCATCAGAAGATGAAAACAGGTGAACGGGACTAATGCTCTGCCCAGGAAGCAGCTTCATGGATCTTAATCAAACACATATGTGATGGAAAGGCCATGTCTCTGTTCAGAATGTAGTGAACAGCACAGCCTCATGGTGGTGCTGCCGCATCTGTAGATGGTGAAGAAGATGATGATGATCTCCTCTCCTTAATCTCATTAGCTCAAATACTCAGATTACAGATCACTGTCTGTTCTTTGGGGGAGGAGTCTGCCATCCCTGTGTGTTAGTGTGTGTGTGTGTGTGTGTGTGTGTGATTGCAGTGGATTTAGTGCTGGACTGCGCAGATGGCCAGCGGCTCTGAGACGTGAGTACAAACTGACTCATTTATTTTATTTTGAAGTTTAGACTCGTGTTATTGTGAAAATCTGCATCTGATCTGAGTCTGTAATGTGTGTTTGTTTCTGACCTTTAGAGAATCTCAGGCTATGTATTGTTAGTACAGATTGTAACCATGTCGACCCTCAAATGACCTCTGACCTCCTGTTGATGTGAAACAAAAAGTGATTTTTGTATAATCTGAGTTTTTTCATGTCCATTCTACAGTTCACTGTAGTTGTGTGTGTTGGTACTTGGTACAGCTGGATCTGTTGTGAATGAGCCTCTTTGTGTGTGTTCAGTGTGACTTTGTGACCTCACCGTCTCACTTTTTTTTCCCATCATTCCGCTGACTGACCACCATCTCATGTTTGAGCCTCCCGTGTTTATACAGATGTATCAGGTGTTATTCCATTTCCTGTCTTTTCAGTTTCTCTCCAATGTCAGGAGGCCAGCTGGAGTCTGTCAGTGACATCATCAACAAGTGACACCCTTCCCATGGTTCCCTGCTTCCTCTGGGGTTGCCATGGGAGATAAGTCTTACCCAGAATGTCAAGCCCAGGAGCTGTACGATGACTTTGTGTCAGCGTCAACCTGCAAGTCAACACTGCGGTCCTTCAGCCAGCTGTGTCAACATCTGCAGCTGGACCAGAACGCTGCTGAGAGGCCCCTGTACCGACCAATCAAACAGCGCCTTAATTACTGGAAGGCCAACGCTCTGTGGGCCAAACTGGATCGAAGGGCCGCCCAGCCAGAATACCTGAGGGCCCAGGTCTGCAAGGACACCACGGTGTGTACCCTGTCACGGAGCCCCGCCCCCACGAGGACAGCCCTTCCATTGTTAAATAATCATGTTTCATCTCATTTTATGTCTGATTGGTCAGTGTGTGGTCATTGGGGCGGGGCCCTGTGGTCTGAGGATGGCAGTAGAACTGAGCTTCATGGGAGCTCGGGTGGTGCTGCTGGAGAAGAGAGACTCTTTTTCCAGGAATAATGTGCTCCACCTGTGGCCTTTCACAATCCACGACCTGCGGACCCTTGGGGCAAAAAAGTTCTACGGAAAGTTTTGCGCCGGCGCCATCGACCACATCAGTGAGTCAGTGATCCGTCACAAATGTCTGACCCCAGCAGCCAGGTCGTCTCAGCACTTGTTCCCATCTTCAGGTATTCGGCAGCTGCAGCTGGTCCTGCTGAAGGTGGCCTTGCTCCTGGGGGTGGAGGTCCATGTAAACGTGGAGTTCAGAAAGCTGGTGGAGCCTCCAGAGGACCAGCACCCTCACAGTAAGACCTGATACTGGAGCACACAGTCCTGTCGCTGCCTCACTCACATGTTCACCTGTACTTACCTGTACTCACCTGTGCACCTGTCCAGAGGTGGGTTGGAGGATGGAGGTCAGTCCGAAGTCTCATCTCCTCAATCAGCTGGAGTTTGATGTCATCATTGGCGCTGATGGACGCAGGAACACATTACCAGGTAAACATGCACAGACATCAGTCTGAACATCTGTGTCCTAGCAGATGTTAATGAAGGTAGCTGGTTCCACTTCCAGGCTGGATTTTGCGTACAGATAACAATGACCTTCCTCTTGATTGTAATCCAGTGCTAGTCCAGGTTTACTCTTGGTCCAGTCCGGGTCTAATCCTGGTCCAGCCTATGTTGGTCTTTTCTGATCTGGTTTTGTGAGCAGGTTTCAGGCGGAAGGAGTTCAGAGGGAAGCTGGCAATCGCCATCACAGCAAACTTTAAAAACAGGAACACGTCAGCTGAAGCCAAAGTGGAGGAGATCAGCGGCGTGGCGTTCATCTTCAACCAGAGGTTCTTTCAGGATCTGCACCAGGAAACCGGTCCGTCCTTATCAGGTCTGACCAGGTTCAGGTCTAGGTTCGTGTCTAATGCTTTTTCTGCCCACCCTCAGGGATCGACCTGGAGAACATCGTCTATTACAAAGATGACACTCACTACTTTGTGATGACAGCAAAGAAGCAGAGTCTCCTGGACAAAGGCGTCATCCGGCAGGTAAACGCCCACCTGGACACAGGACAGGTGAGGTTCAGGCTGAGCCGGACTCTACTCTCTCTTCCTCTTTCAGGACCTTGTTGACACCAAGCAGCTCCTCTCTCGGGGGAACGTGGACCAGAATGCATTGCAGGCGTATGCCCTTGAGGCTGCCAACTTCTCCACCAATCACCAGCTGCCATCTCTGGACTTTGCCATCAACCACTATGGCCAGCCAGATGTTGCCATGTTTGACTTCACCAGCATGTATGCGTCAGAGAACGCCGCCATGGTCCGCCAACGCCACGGACACCAGCTGCTCGTCACGCTGGTGGGAGACAGCCTGCTGGAGGTGAGACAGTTCTTGCACATCAGAGATAGGTAGTTAGACAGGTGTCCAGTGTAAGTGAGACAGGTTTGCTGTCTTAGCCGTTTTGGCCGATGGGGACCGGAGTAGCTCGGGGCTTCCTGGCAGCTCTGGACTCGGCCTGGATGATCCGGAACTGGTCTCAGGGCGCGGCTCCTCTGGATGTCCTGGCTGAGAGGTGAGTGGACTCACCTGTCTGTTTCATCTATGTCTCTGTTGTCTGTCTCACCTGGTGGTGTCCCCTGCATTCCCCAGGGAGAGTCTTTACCGTCTCCTTCCCACCACCACCCCTGAGAACATGCAGAGGAACATCAGCCTGTTCTCCATCGACCCAGCAACACGGTACCTGAACCCAACGCCCCTCAGCATCACACCTGCACAGGTACACACTGACACACACCCATGCACTCTCACAGTGACAGACACACTAAAAGACAAAAACAATGACAACAATGAACCCAAAGAGCAGCTGACCAATTAGAAAGCAGTGTGGCGTGTTCACTGACTCCATCTGTTTCTTCTTCAGGTGAGACACCTGGTGGACACAAGAGAGGAGGTGGGGCTAAATACCAATTGTGATGACATCATCCGCCTGCCTTCACCCAGCTTCCTCAGAGAGGGTGAGTTCAGATCTCACATCCGATTGGTTATCTGTCTCCTGTGTGTCGACCTCACACTGAAGCTTTAATCTGATTGGTTGTCTGTCTCTCTCTCTGACAGAGTCCTTCTCTCGGTCCAATCAGCTCCTTTCTTGGTGTCAGGAACAGACTCGTGGTTACCGTGGTGTTACCATTGATGACCTGACTACTTCCTGGAGGAGTGGTCTGGCTCTGTGTGCACTCATTCACAGACACCGACCTGATCTCATGTAAAATACAAGTGTTTGTGTTTTTTTTGTGTTGTTGTTGTTGGGTTTTTTTTGTTTGTTTGTTTACAGCTCTAATAAAACTCATCAGCTGCAGTTTTATTCAAAGGATCACCAAAGTAGTGTGTGCGTGTGTGTGTGTGTGTCCTCAGAGAGTTTGACTCTCTGGACCCGTGCAGTCAGCAGGATAACGTCCTCATGGCGATAGGCGTGGCCGAGCGGGAGTTAGGGATCCCTCCTGTGATGACGGCAGAGGAGATGAGGTCTGGGGGGGGGCCGGACTCTCTGTCCATGGTCATGTACCTGAGTCAGTTCCACCAGCTGCTCAAAGACTCCCCGCCCACAGGTGAGATGCTGCAACGCCTTCTGATCGTCACTACACAAAACAACAGCTCAACAAAAGTCACACAACAAACGAACCAGAAGATCATGATTGATTTGACGAATGATGAACAAACAACACTGAAGCAAAAAATCAGAAAAGAAAGACACAAGGAAAATAACTGTGGAACAAAATGTAATCATCGGAAAACTGTTTTATGTATTTATTAAAAACTGTATGTGTGTGTGTGTGAGTGTGTGTGTGTGTGTGTGTGTGTGTGTGTGTGTGTGTGTGTGTGTCAGTCTCTTTGTGCCACAGCTCTGAACTCAGATCAGCTCTCGTCTCTCCGGCCTCACTGCTCAGCCGACTGGGACGCTGCCCGTCCATCAGACTCAAACCACAGGTACACCTTAACGTGAAACGTTCGGCCACTCTGATCAGCCTGTGTCCATCCAGCTGTGCTCACCTCTGTATCCGCAGGAGCAGGAAGACACTGCAGGGAAGAGGAGGAAGACCAGTGGACCTGAAGAGGAGGAGGTCGGTCGACGTGATTTAGATTAATTAAAAAGAAGAAGAAAAGTCTCGGATGAAAGAAAAGATCAAAACTTCAAATAAAAACTTAAAGATCAGATCAGATGTATTCTGATTCGATCAGAAAATAATCTGATGTTGCTGATGCTCATGAAAACATGCCTGGTTCCTGTTTTCCAGACATGTGACCTGAACTGTGACATCAACAGGCAGGTGTGTAACCAGATGTTGGTGGGCGGGTCCAGAGTTCGCCTGATGGCCAATCAGCTCCAAGTGAAGCTGAATGAGAGCTTGTCCACTTACGCGAGTTCTACTTCTTCTGCCGCTCCACGTCGTCAGGTGAGATCAGTTCACCTGCTGACCCTTTACCATGATGGTCCATGTTCAGGTTGTCATGACTGCTGTCGGCCAACAGGGGGAGGTCTTGTCAAGCCCTGCTCCCTCAGAAGCTGTAGAGGCTTCTCAGCAATCGTCATGGAGACCGGTAAAGCCTGATGGACCGGCAGAAACCATTAGAGACTACTGCCCATAAATAGAGACCAAAATATACTAGTAGAGAGCAGCTGAGCTCAGTAGAAAGCAGTTGTTTTGTTAAGACCCTGATCCCTGAGTCCAGACCCTGGTCCCTGAGTCCAGGCCGTGATCCCTGAGTCCAGGCCGTGATCCCCGAGTCCAGACCCTGATCCCCGAGTCCAGGCCGTGATCCCCGAGTCCAGGCCGTGATCCCTGAGTCCAGACCCTGATCCCTGAGTCCAGACCCTGATCCCTGAGTCCAGACCCTGATCCCTGAGTCCAGGCCCGTGATCTCAGAGTCCAGACTCTGATCATTTGTCTCTGTCTCTGCCTCAGAGGAAGCGAACTCTTCAACAGGAGCAGATGAGTTTTCGATTCAAAGAGAAGTTGAAGTCTCAGAGCTCTTCGGACCAGCAGGTATTTAATCTTGCAAAAGGATTTTACTGTCAAGGAAGGGAGCAGGACCTGTACTGGGACTCAGTCAGAGCAGGTTTTTTCAGGGTCAGTAGTCTGCAGTTTTAATCCTGCAGTGTGTAAATAAACCTCAGGTGAGACTGATGATGTCATCTGTGTGTTGTCAATGGAGACAGACAGGTGACCCCTGAGCTCAGCTGTAAAGAGCTCACCCCAGTCTAGGTCCCTGTGGACTTCCCAGTCCATTCCAGGAAGACACGGAGCAGGTTTGTGGTCTAACCCAGTCTGTTGTCGTGTCCAGGTGTGCGGTGGCTGCAGTGACACGTGTTTCCTGTGTAAGAGGAAAGTGTACGTGATGGAGCGAGTCAGTGCAGAGGGCTTGTTCTTCCATCGCAGCTGTTTCCAGTGTGACTCCTGCGGCTCCACCCTCCGATTAGCTGCCTACACCTACGACCGCCATGACGGTGAGTGTCTCCGAGCTGAGACAGCATGAAAACAACTACGACGACAATGATGACAATGACAACAATAAAAATAGCAATTATTAATATTAATATTTTCATCACTTTGGTGTGCTTGTGTGTGTGTGTGTGTGTGTGTGTGTGTGTGTTGACCATGTGGTCTTTCCGACACATTCAGCTCTTTGTGTATTAACTGAATTCTGGACTCATGACTTACAGAGACAACCAGAGTTCTGTCTCCGTCTTCTTGTCTCCCAGTCCCCTTCTGTTCCTGTCCTGCCCTTCTGTGTGTGTCTCAGTCTATTTTTGTCCAGCAGTGGATGTATTGTGCATCTGAGCTTGAACACAAATTAAATCTGCCGTTTGGTTAAAAATCTGAGCAGCCAATCAGAGTCGGGTGGTCACATGACCAAATAGTGTGACTGTTGGTATAAAAACTATAGAACAGCCAGAGACATCTGACTGTCCTGAACGTGTCTCTTCCTCTTGTGTCTCAGGGAGATTTTACTGTCTTCAGCATCATGGGCGTTTGAACGCTGAGACCGTGAGGATGAGACGGACGCTGTCCAACAGAGCTGCTGCAGCCAGAGGGTCCACGGTAAGGCGCCAACAGCTGCAGTCACCTGACTGCTGACAGGTCATGTGGAGACTCTGGGTCCTGGTCTAGTGTTTCTGGGAGGGTGGTTGTTGTCCCTTGACAACATCACTGAGCAGGTGTGTTTCTGCAGGCGTCTCTAGCGTCCGTCCCCTCCTCCTCCTCCGCTGACTCTCTGATGTCAGCCGAGCGTCGTCGCTGGTCAGGTGAGACGTCTTCACCTGCATCTCCCTTCAGTCTTCTTGACTGTTCACACTGAGCGCGCTCCTTAAACTGGAATCAATGTGGGCTTTAGTGTGTGTGTGTTTCTGTGTGTGTCTGTGTGTGTGTGCGCTTCTGTTGGGGTGTTGGCAGCAGTTTCTGTGATGGCGGCGACACCTGAGAGGGTCGAGCTGGAAAACTACAGACGGCGCTCGACCGCGGTAGAGGAGGAGCAGCAGGGGCCTGAGGGACCACAAGAGGTCTCTGAGGAGACCCTGAACTGGATCAACCTGGGATTGGAGCAGACACTTGGCAGGTCCAGGTCTGAAGTTCTTTAATGTCGGAAGACCTAAATCACTGAATGTCTCTGCTATAAAATATAAAAGTCTCACATTAAAACAGGCGTCATGTTCAGTTAACAGGTTTTCTGCAGTCTTTAATCATTCAGTCATTCATTTAAACATTGATGAAGAATTCATCACATTAATGTCTCTTCTGCTGTAAACCTTCATCGTCATCAGTGAAACTGTGTGAACTTGTTTTTCTGTTTTTAGTTCACAGTCTGAGATGGTGGACGAGGAGGAAGATGAAGACGAGAGTGAAAAGGAGGAAGAGGAAGAGGAAACCAGTGACGGTGAGTTTCTGTTCAGATCTGCAGCTCAGAGCTTCTGCTTCACTCTGTGTTGTGGATGACTGACATGAAGAGATATGAAACAAAATTTTAGCTCCACCTCTTTGAGCATATTTGGATTGACTGGAATTTGGGGCGGAGTCAGGCTGGTGACAAAGGAGCAGCTCATTCTGAGTGGCAGAAAACTCTGATGGCATCACAGATGCAGTTGAAGTGTCAGTTGTAGTTAAGATCTGATTCTAACATGCCCCCCCCCCCAGGAAGTGACATCACACACTCTGACACACCTGTAGACCCAGATTCTGCCTCCAACCCACCATCATCCATCACTTCATCCACGCCTTTATCTGTGACTCCGCCCCGCTGCACCACACCTTCTACCACCTCCTTCAATACAACACCTGACTCCAACCATGATGACAACAGAAACACAGCTCCGCCTACAAACCGCACACCTGTTGTCATCCCAAGAGCCATTACTCAGAAACAATCTGCTGCTGGAGGGCGGGGCTCGTTTGATGACATAACACCTGAGCTGCCTTCAAACAAGCTCTTGCAGGAGAAAGAGGTGGAGTCAGATAAAACTGAAGAAGAGGCGGAGTCTGAGTGGGTGAAGATGAGGAAGCAACACCCTGGAGCTCACAGCCTCCCCCCTCGCGTACTCCTCCCTTCTCTGCAGGCTGGGGGCGGGGCTCTTCTGCTCAGGCTAAAGGGACTTAGGGAGCCTCCCAGACAAGTGGAGGTGGAAAGAGGCGGAGCCAGAGCTCTGTGGAGGGCGGTCTTCTCTGGAAAGGAAAAGGAGAGGAAGAAGAGAGGGGGGACTTTACCTCCACACAGGGAAACAGCCAATCAGAGGAGAGCTACAGGTAACGATGATGATGATGTAATAAAAACACAAAGTCAAACAGTGAGTGCCCTGTGATGATGTCATAACTGTCCATCACATGGCCAGGTCTGAGTCCAACAGGGGATTCTGGTCTGGACTCGAGCATGTTGCTGTGGTCTACACAACAACAACGAGCGTCCTGGAATAATAACCGTGTAAGACACAAAAACGATACACACGCAAAAAACAGTCCTGTGGTGGGTTCAGGGACCAACCTAATTCCTGGACTACTGTGTTTTTTTAGTGGCAGATGTTCGATCTCACGGCTGAACTTCACAAAGTCACCATGAAGGAGGAGGAAGACCAAGAGGTATCACCCCCAGTTGTGTTATTATTCTTTTAGCATCATTTATGATTTTAGCAAACTAGAGACTTTTATCCACAAGTTTTGGCCGCAGACTGAAGACCTGAACCTCGTAACTTCAGACTGCAGACCTTCCCACAGTCTGAGTCTGAACCCTGTCTGAGCTAGCTAAGACCTGGACCTGTCCTGGACTGTAACTGTGTCTAGTTGGACTAACCCGACCCTGGGTTGACCTCTGACCTGGAACTAGACCTGGACTCTTGATATCTGCTGAGGCCTATTGTCTTTAAATTGACTCATATGTCTCCTCTTCCTGTGTCTCAGCCAGTCTACGTCCCCCATGCTCTGGCGTTTCAGCGGTCATACGGCATCCAGGTGTGGAGAAGTCCACGTTTGATTCCAGTTTGAAGTCGCTCAAGCTCCTGAAGTCACCGCTGTTTGTTTCATTACAGAAAAGCTTAGTGAAAGACAGACGTCCCCTCCGGGACTCAGATGGACAGTCCTCCTGTCCCACTGAGGTTGTGGGCGTTCTTGTCCAGCCTAAAGAGCAGTCCAGTCTGAGCGTGAAGGAGACCATGTTCCAAAGGGGACCAGATGGCGAGGACCAAGACCTGGATGTCAAGATCACCCGACGAGTTCAGAGAGCTGCTCAAAGAAAGGCCAAACAGGAAGAGCTGAAGAGGTTCCACAGGGCTCAGGTGAGTCCACCTGAGGACACAAAGGTCTAGGACCCCATGAGAGGGAGGTAATAGAAAAGTGTCCTCAGGTGTCTCAGATGACTCTGTGACCGTTGCAGATGATCCAGATGCAGCTGCAGCAGCTGGAGGAGAAACAGAAACAGCTGGAGCAGAAAGGAGTGATGGTGGAGAGAGCTCTGAGAGGAGAAGCTGGTACATAAACACACACACACACACACACATGAACTCTGGACCACAGGTCTGCAAGGCCCCGATCCCCGTAGACCAGGACCAAAAGCTGCAGTGTCGTCTACACATCCATGTATCCATGGTAACCAGATATATCCCATCTACTGACAGGTATCCATGGCAACCATCAGTGATCATTATGCCATGGCTAATCAGTGTATTTTTATATACGCACAATCACTGAACAAATGATGACCCAAACTCACCTGTGTGTGCGTGGTTAACTCGGAGGTAAACTCACTGTCACATATATAATCTGTATATCATATTTAATAGATAATGTCCAGCTCTCATCAGTTATGACACTGCTGTTTATACTGACCTCCACCATGTCATATATCAGCGATGCCATAGAACAATATACAGTTGAACTTGGTCTCACATTCACTTTCTCACAGTCTTTGATGCTTTAATCGAACACTAAGATCAACTGAATAATTACAATTAAATGATGATCATCAAGTCAGTGACTGAACTCCAGAGCTGAACCAACACATTCATCTACCAGTCTCTGCAGGACTGAGTGGACTGGATAATACGGCCCTGATGCAACAGTGGTTCCAGTTGGTTCATCAGAGGAACCTTCTGGTCCGATATGAATCTGAACTCACGATATTGTAAGTATCTGACCTTTGACCTCTCACCTGTAGTTGATCAGGATAGTCAGTAATACGTGTGCTTTCAGAGCTCGAGAGCTGGAGCTGGAGGACAGACAGAGTCGGCTGCAGCAGGAGCTCAGGGAGAGGATGGTCGTGGCCGGTATGGCTTGTTAAACTTCCTGTTGTTAAACTCAACCACAAAGTTACATACTATCTGAAAAAGGATCCTGAAGCTGCAACTTCGTCTCCTGTTGACAATCAGAACATGTTGAGGTTTAAAGTTTAGCATCAACTGATTGACTCATCCTGAACTGAAGGGAGCTTTTACTATCAAAATATTCGTATTTTCGTATATTCTTTGTACAAATCAGGAAATCTGTTTAAATGCTCTTCAAACAAAATCATCTAAAATATTTGATGCAGCTGATCCAGAAATTTGTGTTGTTAAAATCATCAGCGAAGAGTTGCAGACTCGATGAGACAATGACTGTGCGTTGTTGTGGTCCTGCAGACAACCTGAAGGAGGACTGGCAGCTGGTGGAGGAGCGTCTGATCCTGGAGGAGATGTTGGATGTGGTGGAGCAGAGAGACTCTCTGGTGTCTCTGCTGGATGAGCAGAGACTGCAGGGCCAGCAAGAAGACCAGAACCTGGAGGAGGTAATGATGACCCGGGGACTGGGGCTCAGCTGGACTTAAATAAGAAAGTCTGAACTAATCTGCAGCTACTCTGCTGGGCAGGAACCAGTCTGAACACCATGAGGACCAGTTCCACAAAGCAAACAGCTGATCAGACCAAATCAGACCCAGATCCAAGGACCTGGTCTGTCTCATCAGCTCCTGAAATAATCTAAAATTTACGCTCATGCTAAACCTCCTCAAACCACAGACCCCCACAGTGTCCAAGTCTAGTCCAGAGACTCCATTGACCCCGTAACTCTAACCGTTTATCCGTCAGGGTCGTGGAGGAGGCTACAGCCAATTCCAGCTGGCATCTCAGGCAGGGGGGTTCACCTGGACAGGTCACCAGGCTATCGCAGACTGGACATACACGGACGCACAAACATTCAAACAAACATTCAGTCAGCCCAGACCTGCAGGTCTGGGCTGACTGTGGGAGGAAACCTGATCATGGTTAGGGAGGCTCCAGGCCCGGCCATCGAACCCGCAACCTTCTTGCTCTAGGGCAACAGGGCTAACCATCATTCCACCGTTACTGTCCTGATTAAAACACAATCACAAATGCTCATGAAGCCATGGGTGACTGGTTTTTCATTTTTAGTATTGATCTGTTATGTTAGTGTGCCAACATCACCTGTTTGTCTTATCGCCACATGCTGTTGGTCATTAACTTCCTTTGAAGCTGAGTCATGTGACTCTGAGATAAAGTCTCAGTCATCCATATTCTTCACTGTGTGCCCGTCCTTATGCTTCATTTTACCTTTACATCCTTTGATCCCTGCAGAGGTCAAGGAGGAAGCTTTCAGCTGAAAACTTCCTGACATCAAACCAGCTGATTTTAACTGTTTAAAAAAAAAAAAAAAAAAATCAATCACATTTTTCAGTTTTAATTAAAACAAAAAAAAGTCATTTTTTATCATTGTGTTGTTCAAAATGAGTCGACTGATGAGGGTGAAGCATAAAGATAAAGACACAGATGAAGACTTTGGTCTCTTCAAACAGATTTTATTTCTTTATAAAATTGTTTCTTCGTCTGACATCAAACAGCTGAAGGTGAGACGGATGTGTACAGAGCTGTGATTGGCTGCTTCCTGTTTACAGACTGCTGGTCTGGCTGGCGTCCACCTTCAGGTCTTTTGCGACCAGTGCAGCGGTGACTGGGTGCATTGCCGCTCGGTGAGCCAGGAACACTTGCACCGCTTTCTCTTGGTACTTTTCAAAGTGAAAGACCTCTCTGAAAAGAAGAGACTAGTTCAGTGGAACTGGTCAGAATTCTGACTAAGTTATGGATGAAGGAAATTCAGTACCTGAACAGAGGTCTAGTGAACTTCATCCTGCCCTGTTCGGTTGCCATCTGCAGTGCCATGGGAACCACTTCCTCCCACCTGCACCGGACACACAACCTCAGCCACCTGCACAGAGAGAATACCCAATCAGGAGGAGCCAGAGTTTGAAGTGGACTCAGCCACCAGGAACTAGCTCCAGATTCTGACCTGAAGCGGATCTCTGAGTTCATGTAGGCATTGAGATCATAGACCTCCTGCATCTTCTTCACATGAGTCAGAGGAAGAGGGTCCTGAGGAAACAGATAGGTGAGTCGGATTTAGCTGGCCTGAAGTGATGTGGGCTGAATGGGACTGAAGTGGACTGTGGTGATCTGAAGTAGTTTACCTCATGAAGCAGGAGGGACAGGAACTCGATCAGCTGGTGGGATGATAGCACCTTCACGTCATGCTCTTGGAAGCTGCTAAGATCCTGGTCTTTGGCCTGAAGAGGGACACAGATTCCATAACTGTTCCAAACCAGAGAAAGTCCACTTCAGGTCCAGGTCTTACCTTGATCCATCTCTGGCTCAGAGCGATGCAGGCGTCAGCCAAAGTGGTGTCATACCTGAAACCCAATGATGACATGACATCAACCACTTGATCATAGACTCATGCAACTGATGAAAATCTAACATGCTCCACTTACTGAGGCTTAGCGGGAGGCATCCCAGGAGTGAACATCCAGGCGTTCCAGTCCACCTTGTTCAGGACGTCCACCTCAGAGACAGAACAGGGGCTGTTACTACAAGGGGGTCTAAAGAACCTGAACCAAGACCTGCAGGTGAACACTGAAAACCAGAATCCAGGCTTTACATAGTCTGGTTCACATCCTTCCACTGCACAAATAATAAAACCCTCAGAACCTCCTTCAGTCCTCAAACGGAGCCTCGTCAGCTGGTCCTCACCTTGTCTTTGAAGTAGGTGAACAGGTAGCTCTTCCACTCCTCTGAGGTGACACTGCTGTATGCAAACATCTGGATGTAGGACTTCACAAACCCCATGAAGACCTCTAAGGGGGACACAGACCAGCAACTGGATCACACCAGGTAGGGGCAGAGACAGAGAGGTGGGGACAGGGACAGATATGTGAGGGCGGTGGAGGTCTCACCTGGGCCCCCCATCAGCTCTTCCAGGTGATAAAGAAGAGCAAAGCCTTTCTCGTAAGGGACGGAGGAGTAGGCTTCATCGGGGTCAACATCCTGCAGACGAGGGATCAGGTTGGTCAGAGGGTTGTTGGCGCCAAACGTGTTCACCTAAGGAAGAACAGAAGAGGACACCACGTTGAGCAGGTCAGAAGAGGACGCTGTGCTGGACATGTGAGAAAATGAACAGGTCCTAGCAGGTTCAGGTTCTGACCGAGTCCTGCAGGTCCTTCCAGCCACCGATGGCTTTAAACTGTCTGAAGGCTTCACCCTCCAAAGACCTGCCAATCATCCGCTCCAGGTAAACAGTGTGACCTTCGTTCAACCTGAGGACACACACCGAGGGCCGTTCAGTAGCAACAACAACAAAACAACGTCATAATAAAGACAACAATGCTAGCAACATAATAATGACTACACCAAGAACACAGTGTGTTTTTGTTGGTGTTCTTGTTACGTTTCTGTCACTAACAACACAAAAGTGATGCAGCACTAACAACAATGCCACACTAAGACAAGTGTGAAAAGGTGTGTGTGTGTGTGTGTGAGAGAGATTGTACCAGAAGTGCTCCCAGGTTTTGTTGGTCACCAGGTTCCCCGTCCAGCTGTGGGAGATCTCATGTGCGATCACCTGACAGAGAGTACAACCAGATGGTGAGCTGATCATGTGACCAGATTCAGGTTGTTGATTGGTGGAGCCAATCATTTGGCCAGACTCAAGTTGTACTCACATTGGACAGTGATTTATCTCCAGCCTGTGAAGAAACACACAGTCAGTAAACAGCTGGTAACATGAAGGTGCTGCACAGGTCACGTGACCTGAGCTGTACCGACAGTCCTGCAAATATGATGTTGTGCTGTCGTGTGTCAGTGTGTGCGTTTTGCATACCAGCAGTGTGGGGGTCGCGAAGGTCAGACAGGGGTTTTCCATGCCGCCGTACGGGAAAGATGGAGGAAGAACCAGGATGTCGTACTGACCCCACACATACGGTCCGGCCAGGCCCTCAGCCGTCTTCAACATGGTCTCAGTCTGAGACAGAACCAGAACCTGATGTCACCAGCTCTGTTTGTGTGTGTGTGCGTGCGTGCGTGCGTGCGTGCGTGCGTGCGTGCGTGTCGTCTTCTCTGACCTCAGAAAACTCAAAAGCTGCTTTGTCCACAAACTCTTTCTCAGACCAGACTCTGGACCTCGGACCGATCTCCCTGTTGACCAATGAGAACACAGATACATGTTTTACATGCTGCAGGTGAGACAATTACATCACAGACAGAGACAGAAAGAGAGACTACCTGCTCTCCAGAGCCCCAACCACGATGGCGATCAGGTACGATGGCATGGGCACCTGAGGACCGAGGACAAACAGGAGCCAGTTAACAAGGTCTCAGTCTCAGTCAGACGTTCACCTGGTCTGGTTTCGTTCAAATTATTCTGTGAATGCCAATGTTGCTTAAAATGTCAGTTGGTAAAAAAGAGGCTTCAGGCTGCAGATACTGACCGGTTGTCTGAACCTGTAAATGATGCGATTGTTGTCCTGAGGATCCACTTCCTGTCCGTCTCTCACTGCACTCATTACAGCGACCAGGTCCCTAGGTACAGACACCTGAAGAAGAAAGGACACACCTGATGGGGAGGTGGTCACTGAGGGACAGACCTGAGGGACAGACACATTACCTGAGCGTAGTAGGTGTGTTTGATAGATGGACTGTCCTGACAGGGGACCATGCTCCTGCAGTGATGAGCCTGTGAAACCAAACACAGGGCAACAATGACCCAGGAGACAAACATTGGTTTAAATGGTCCATCAGAGACATAAGAAGAGGAAGAAGACGAGAGAGGAAGAGGGAAAAAAGGAACAACCAATTAGGACAAGGAAGGATGTGAAGAAAGTAATTGTGGTTTCATCAGCGTTTCAGTTTGAATTGACAAACTGTCCAAAGTTAGGCAACATCTGTCTTTATGACAACAGCTCCACTGGACACATCAGGTAACAGTTGATCGCAGGATCAGTCTCATTGAACTGGTTTCTGTGGCAACAGAGATCAAATAGAGAAAGCTCACCTGGCACTGACTGAACAGGTATGGCTGTTTCTTCCCAGCAGTCTGTTCAGGTGTGAGCCACTGCAGAGCCGATGCAGACGGAGAAGTCTCATAGCTCACCTCCACGATCACATGCTGCCCTCTGATTGGTCCAAAGCACAAACACAACACCATCATCACATGTTTTACTGAGGGGGCAGCACACTCATACAGCATGTCAGACAGGTGAGATCACCTGGAGAGGTCAAAGGGCAGCGTGATGTCCAGCGGCGTCCCCTTGAAGCTGTGTTTGGGGCCCAGACTGAAACGTGCCGCCTGCCCATTGGCTGACACGGAGACGACTTTCAGGTCTTTGGTGTCCAAAGTCTGCAGCAGATAAATCAGGTTATGATCATAGAGAGCACCTCGACGCTGACCTGCTGATAAACACTCACCTGTCATGTTGTGACGTCACACCTGAACTCATTAATTAGACCAAACAGAGAAAGATCATTCAACCACAAGGGATGTTTCTCGCAAGTTACTTAGAGAAGAAATGCAGCTTCCTGAAAACAAACTGCTCCGTCATTGAGCTGCAGATCTTCTGAATTCTCATATTAATCTTATTTATTTGATTTGAGCTGCTGTTACATCAAATTCAATGGAATGATCATATTTAAAACCACATTAAGATATTATTGGGAATCTGTACAAATTAAATCTGTGTATTTTTTGGGTTCAAGTGTCATCTAACAGACTTTTAAAAGTCCATATTCAACATTAACATGTTACCAGATGATCAACTGCAGCTTTTGTCAGCAACTGATACAGGCACACACAGATCTCAGGTGAACACACCTGGCACACACAGATCTCAGGTGAACACACCTGGCACACACAGATCTCAGGTGAACACACCTGTCACACACAGATCTCAGGTGAACACACCTGGAATCAAAGTCCAAACTAAACGGTCCTGATAAACTCTGTCTGTCTGATAGAAAACTCCACTTAAACAAGAAAAGTTTAGAGTGTCATTGAAACATAAACACGTGACTGACGGTTCAGGTTCTGGTTCTGTTCTGCTGCAGACCAGACTTAAAGTAAAGACTACTTCAGGGACCAGAAAAACGGTGGGAGAAACAGCTTATTTTGAATGAATGCAGTGGATGAGGTTAGCTTGGAGGCTAACGAGTCGGCGGACCGGACTCGGTAACGTTACCAGAGCGGAGAAGCGGTCCTCCAGAGCCTCCACCGTCAGCTCCACCTTGGCCTTAATGACGTGTCTGTCGAAGTCCACGTGCAGGATCAGGTTCAGGTGTTTGGTGACGCACCTGGTGAAGGAAGAGAACGAGCACGGATCAGAAGACATGATGAGGCGTCCGGTAGAGACGGAGACTGAGACAACAGTCCGGCCACCTGCCGGTTATCTACCGGAACACTCCCTACTCATCTCCGGTGCAGGCCGTTTCAGAATAAAATAAGTCACATGGCAGAAAGGCGGTGCAATTCGTGCTTTTATTTTAAAATAGAGAAATGCACTCGGTGAAGTCTTCCGTCGTCCGGCTCGATGAGGTTCCAGAAACCGGTCTTGGATGCAGACCCAATAGACCACGAGTCCAAAACAGGAGGTGTCCTCCAAGAGGACAAGATAATAAACTAATCAACCCATACCACATCGACATGAACTTATTTACTCCTTCATCCTGTCATATAAATTCATTCACTCATAGGTAACAGACAGACCTGGTCTCCGGCGGTCCCCTGAACTAACGGGCCATGAACGCAGCACACTGGTCCAGGGCGGGACCACATTCTGGATCTTGAACCCTGTGAGCTGGACCTGGACCTGGACCTGGACCCAGCAGTAGTCCTTAGGTGAGAATATTATTCTTTCTCTGAGAACTCAGGTGAGAGCAGATATGTTAGAAATGTAGAATAAGAAAACTTTAAAGTCAGATAATATCTTTATGCATCAGTCACAAAAGTCACAACGAAAATCTCATCAAAACTGGTTTATTATGAGTAGTACAACGGGACATTTTACTTTAAATCGATTGATTTAAAATCATAAATTTTCTTAATTAGTGGAATAAAAACAACAAAACCCAATGAGAAGAAAAAAAAAAACTTTATTGCATCATTGTCATCTGTTTCTTCTTCACATTGATAAGGAATGACGAGGCCTTCATTTTTGGCTCTGTGGAATGAGTCACCACCACAGGTAACTGTAAACCTGTAGTTAACTCCGCCCCCTGCCCCCCAATCACATGTAAGTATCACTTGTGACAAACACAACACTCTTAAAAACAACAACAAAAAAAACCAAAAACAAAACATATTTGCTGTAAACCCCGCCCCCTACCTCAACAGGTAACGGTCAACTTTCTTTTACACTGCCCCCTAAAAACTATAACCCGTGGCCTGTTCCCCGGACCCTCCCCATCCAATTCCCGTCACATGATTAATTTAAAACATGCGGCTTAAAAGAAAAAACAGATCCAACAAACATCTGCAGGATGAACAGAAAAAGAGGATGATGGGGAACAAATGCGAGCTCAGAGTCCATGACATCACCTCATCCTACAGACACGCTTATAATTTAAAAAAAACAAAACAAAGAGTCCTGTGAAACGATCCTCCTCTCGTCAGTTTTTACAGGGTGACATCAGTCCGCTGGTCTAGCGTTTTGACAGCTCATTGGACAGCCAGTCCAGACCCTCGTACAGACCCGTACCCTGAGTAGCACAGGTGGCCTGAACGTGCCACTGAGGAGACACAACACAGGTAGACAGTGACACACCTGGACGTAATCTGATTTGACTGAATAAATCCTTATTCACACAGCTAAAGGGTTAGGGTCTAATCTATCAAATCTCATTTTAAGGTATTAATTGACTGATGAGTTGATTATTGATCCTTACAGTTCTGCTGCGCAGGCTGTGCAGACCCAGTTTATCGGTGAGTTCACTGACTCCCATGGCATTGGGAAGATCCTGTTTGTTAGCAAACATCAGAAGAACTGCCTCCTTCAGCTCGTCCTCCTGGATCTACAGAGAGAGAGAGAACATGTGACAGATGTCAAAGACTGTCTGGTTCAAGTCACGAATGACTGAACTGTTAATATTAACCGTTACATTTTCCATCATTAAAACTGAGCTGATCAGATTGTCACCAATAATGAGAGTAACTGATGTGTTTCAGAAAAGTTACAGAGTCACTTAGAGTCATTATTTATCTTTGGAGACAAGATGAGTAAACAAAGTAAACACTCAACATCTAAAGCTAATCGATAATCAATTGATTGGAAAAACCTGGTCAGGTTTATCAGATCAAAGTAAAATGGACTTACAGGTTAAATGGTTGCTGTTCACCTGTAAAACTCTGGAAATTTAAATAAACTTGTTAAAGTGATTGTTTCTCACCATCTTTGAAAGCTCCTCAGCAGACTCTGCCACCCTCTCTCTGTCATTACTGTCCACCACGAAGATCAGACCCTACACAGCACAGAGGGGTCAGAGGTCACAGAGCAGTCTGAGTGTGCTCAGCCCTGAACTAAACCAGGCTCCGGTTCTGTACCTGTGTGTTCTGAAAGTAGTGTCTCCACAAAGGTCTGATCTTGTCCTGACCACCAACGTCCCAGACTGTGAAACAGATGTTCTTGTACTCCACCGTCTCCACGTTAAAACCTGGAACAACCACAGGGTCAAGTCTCTGAGCTCAGCCTGGTCCAGTCTCTGAGTTCAGCCAGGTCCAGTCTCTGAGCTCAGCCTGGTCCAGTTTCTGAGCTCAGCCTGGTCCAGATCATAGCTCAGCCTGGTCCAGTCTCTGAGCTCAGCCTGGTCCAGTTTCTGAGCTCAGCCTGGTTCAGTCTCTGAGCTCAGCCTGGTCCAGTTTCTGAGCTCAGCCAGGTCCAGATCATAGCTCAGCCTGGTCCAGTTTCTGAGCTCAGCCTGGTCCAGATCATAGCTCAGCCTGGTCCAGTCTCTGAGCTCAGCCTGGTCCAGATCATAGCTCAGCCTGGTCCAGATCATAGCTCAGCCTGGTCCAGTTTCTGAGCTCAGCCTGGTCCAGTTTCTGAGCTCAGCCTGGTCCAGATCTGAGCTGAACTGCATCATATTACATTTGAGTTGTATTATGTCTTGTCTGTGTAGTATAAAGTTGTGTGTTGTGTGTAGCTGAGTGTCTCCGGACTAAACCGGACATTTGAACATTTGAACATTTGACCTAAAGGCACGTGCTGTTCAGCGTCACCACGGACACCGGACACGGACAGCGGTCGGTCCTTTACCGATGGTCGGGATGGTCGTGACGATCTCTCCGAGCTTCAGTTTGTACAGGATTGTAGTTTTTCCAGCTGCGTCCAAACCCACTGAAACAGATAGACACCAGCGTTAGACCGCAGAAACCGGCTTGTTGGTCTGGATCCGTCCCGGATCTGGTGGAACCGGAAGGGTCAGTGATGACATAAAGAGTTAAACTCCGCCGTTAACCTCCGTTAGCTCCAGGTGTTAGCCTCGGACTGCTAACGGTGTTGGGGTTGTTTCTGACATGTTCTGTCAGGACGGAGGTTGTGTTTAATCAGTCGGGACGTGGACTCGAGAAACTGGATAAAATCGTTCCGTTTAAAGACAGAAACCAAAATATGGAGCGTGTTTTCAGGCGCCCGCCGGTTCTGTCACCGGTTAGCTCGTTAGCCTAACGGCGGCGCTCACCCATCAGGATCCTCATCTGCTTCTTCCCGAAGAACCGGGAGAACAGAGACGAGATCGTCAGGCCCATTACGCTACGATGTCCCGGTTCAGCAGCGGGGGGAGGTCGGCCGCTTAGTCCGGAGGCAGCTGCTGGTCAGAGCCGGGGAACGGACCGGGAACAGACTACGGTACACCGGAGTGGGCGCAGCTTCTCGTCGGTGCCACGTCCAGGCCAACGCGGAATAAATGACGTCACTGCTTTGAAAAACTTTATTAACATGTTAAACTGAGGATGTGTTTACGGTCTACTAGAAAGTGGTACACCCGAGTACCGTGTGTGTCTGTGTCAGTCAACAAAACGAAGAAAGTGAAGGAAGAAAAGCTGCCGAGGCAGACACCGGGTCTCACTCCTCCATCACCCTAACATCCATCCCACCCCTCCATCACCCCCACCCTGAGATTGGAGTGAAATAATACGTCTTCATCAAAAGTACACATCATTTTCATCTTTATTGTCCTATTTGAAATAGGCTATATGCACTTACTTTTCTTGTCTATGTAATTTTCATAAAATAAATTTGTAATTTTTAAACTTTTTTAATCAGTAGAAAATAAAATGTTTACGTTTTATGAGAGAAAATAAATATTTGACAAGGATGGGGTAGGCAAAGAAATTTTGGCCACAAAACGTGATTTAATGTTATGAATAATTATTTTAATTTGCCCGAAACGACAGAAACATTCTTCAGAGAGATGAACCGACAACTCTGCAAACCACATTTACGGAGATGGGTCCCAATATTCCAGATATTATGAACGCATCACCGAATTCCCGCCTCCTCCCCTTCAGATCCGGTTCAGTCCAACATGGCCGCCATCGCTAGTGCCGTCTCTTCCGTGTTTTCCTGCTCAGTTTTAAAGTGAATTAGATCTTTGCCGTCTAACTTCGGCTCTTTCCTGGTGAGATAACCTTTGACCTCAGCTGGTGAGAGCCGATTGGACTCGATTGATTAGGTAAGAACCGGAGTGACATGACGTCATCAACGTCGAAGGTTGTCTCGGTGTGTCAGTTTTAATTACAGCCAGTGACGTCAGAAATAATAATCAATAATCAGGGCTGTGTTTCTAACTTCCGTTGTCCTGCAGGGGTTCTCCCCAAAGTTTGTCTGTAAGGCTGATTGGGACGGTTAGTGCTAATGACCCGGATGTGGTTCTGATAATGGATCCGGTCTGATGTGGCTCTGGTAGACCAAAAGTCTGGTCGAACAGCTGAGTCATGGAGAAGTTTGGGATGAGTTTTGGTGGCGGTCCTAGCAGGAAGGAGATGCTGGACACCATCGAGTCCCAGAAAAAGCACCTGGTCCAGTACCAGACCCGCTTCAAGGATGTGGTCCGAGCCTACAAGAGTCTTCTGAAGGAGAAGGAGGCTCTGGAGGCCAGTCTGAAGGTCCTGACCGTGACTCAGGAGGTGGACTTGAACCAGGTGGACCCGGCTGCCACCAACCCGGGTCCTCCAGAGGACGGCTGCTCTCTGCACAGTGAGGACAGCGAGGACACTATGGCGTCCGTGGACACGCCCAGTGAGACCACCAGGGGAGACCAGTCTGAGGAAGACCAGGGAGAACTGGGAGGACAGCTTGGCTCAGTGGTATGTTTGACACTGAAGTTTTCAATTAAGTTGCTGAAATGATGTCACAATGACCTCATCACAGCTTTTCTGTGTGTGTACATGAGACGCTGGACAAAAGTGTTTCCACTCTGTCCATTAACATGGATGCTGAAATCAAACACAAGCTGTTCAACAGCTGCACACTCCACACAAACGTGCCACACAACCTTTGTGAGTTAGTGTCATCACACTAACTTTTTAATCACATGATCAAACCTGACTTTAATCCCGTTTGATCATGTGATCACAGTCAGACGTCAGTGTATCTGAGTCTCTGCCATGCTGATGTTCATGGCTCTGATGATGTCATGTTGTCTAAACTTCTGTACCTGGACTGGTTCAAGTGATCCACATCCAGATCCTCCTGGGTTTGATGATCTTGCTCATGTTTTATCCTGCAGATGCAGAGAGTGGAGAGGGCGGAGCTTGACACGAGTGGTGTAGAGAGCTTCAGTGTGGGCGTGGACTCTCAGCAGCAGACCACGCCCCTCTCCAGCGTTGAAGCGGAGCGTCGGGTTGTGCAGTTGAAGGGCCAACTGAGCACGCTCACCAGCGCCCTGGCAACGGTAACGCAAGAGAAGTCGCGAATGGAGGCGAGTTTCCAGGCTGACAAGCGCCAGCTGAAGCAGGAAGTGGAGGAGCTGCAGGACCGCCTCGCCACCATGTTGATGCAGCAGGAGGCAGAGCTGCACGCTCTGCAGCAGCAGCTGGCGGAGAGTCGTGCTCGTGTCATCACGCAGCAGCACGAGCGTGAGCAGGAGCAAGGAGACCATGCCCAGCAGTTGCGTGAGCTGCAGAGGATCCTGCAGCAGGAGCGAGACCTGCGGCAGGATGCCGAGCTCCGCCTACAGGATGCCAACACCGCCCTTCTGGTGACGTCCCAGGCTGTGGACCGGGGGGCAGAGTCTGAGGCTCACCTGAACCAGGTGATGGAGGAGAGAGATGAACTGAAGAAGAAGCTGCAGGCTGCTGAGGAGGACCAGAAGAAACCAGATCCTAGAGTGGATGAGCTGCAGCAGGAGCTGACAGAGCTGAAAAATCACTTCCAGAAGTTGATCCACAGTGAGACTAAGAAGGTAAGAGACCAGAACTATCTGAATGCAGTCTGACTGAGCCTAGGCTCATCTGAACCCTGGTCTCTGCCAGTCCCGGTCACAGCATAGACCCTGTGTTACAGGTTTGCGAGGCGGAGGACCGGGCCCAGGCAGCCGAAATCCGGGTGGCAGGTCTGGAACAGCGAGTGTCTGAGCTGTCGGACCTCGTGGGCTCCTGTGAGAGGGCCAGGCAGCGAGACCAGCAGGCGGCCCAAAGGCTCCGAGACCGGATCCTGCAGTTGGACATGGAAAACAAAACGTTGGCTGTCGCTGCCTCTTGCAGGTCTACTTCTGACCTTGGCGTGGACGAGTCACAGCTGGACGTGGGCACGTTGAAGGAGAAGCTGGAAAAGGTGAAGAAGCTGCTGCTGCTGGCGGCTCAGAAGAATCCAGACCAGAAGATCGAGGACCTGGTGGAGACAGAGGTGGGCGGGGATAAAGCTGCGGTTCTGGTCTACCAGCAGGAACTGCGGCAGCTCAAGGATGAGTTTGAGCGCTACAAACTGCGGGCGCAGGTGGTGCTGAAGAACAAGAACGCCAAAGATGGCTGCCAGGCCAAGGAGCTGGAGGAGGTCCGCGACCAGCTGTCTGAGCTGAAGGAGAAGTACATCAGCCTCCGCATTCAGAGCGACGAGGTTGAAGCCCACCGCCGCCACCAGCAGGAGGAGTGGCAGCAGGCAGCAGCAACACTGCAGCAGAGCCACAGACAGGAAGTGGAACGGGCCGAAGCGCTGCACCGCGAAGAGTTACTGCGTATGGAGGCGGAGCTTCATAAACAGAGGGGGAGGACCATGGCCCTGATGGATGAAAAGGACCAGGAGTTGGAGAGGCTGCGTGCCACCGTTCTCAGCCGCAGCGACCACAATGAGATGCCCAAAACTGACAGCGAGCCTGAACCTGAAAGTGAGGGTGATGTCGTCAGTCAAGCCCTGCGACGGGTCGCGCCTACTGAGCCCACGCTGCTTCTCTATGCTGAACAGCTGGCCAGGAAGGAGGTGGAAGTGGGCGGGCTGCGGCGCCACAAACATCGGCTAGAGGACGATGTCCACCAGCTGCAGGCCAGACTCATTGCCAACGGGGAGCGACATGATGAGGAGGTGGCGGCGCTTCGAGGACAACTGGACAAACTGATCCGAGACCAGAGTCGAGAGGGCGCCAACATGGAGTACCTGAAAAACGTCATCTACAAGTTCCTGACCCTGCAGGATGCCAGTGGGAGGCAGCAGACGCTCACTGCCATTCTAACTATCCTACACTTCAGCCCCCAGGAGAAACAGCACGTTCTAAGGCTGCAGGGGGCGCCGTGGTGGACCACTAAGAGATAGACCAGGACCTGAAGAAGAAAGGCCAAGACCCAAGGCTGAAGTGGTGCCATGTTGGACCAATGAGAGACTGACAAAAGTCTCTTCTCTGATGTTTCAGTGGTTTTTGTCCCTGGACAAATTTTATATTAATATTTGACCATGATCATGTGACTGCCGTGAACCAATAGAAAAGATCAGATCTGTCATATTTATATTTTTGATTCTCTTGTTAAAATTAAACTATTTTTTCTGATTCAGTCATTGAAACCGAAATCTTTCAGTTTTGTTTTTAAAATAAATGAAAAAGTCTGTTCTGTTGATGTGAGATGAAGAAGCTGCTGCTGAAACAGTCAGACCAACAACAGAAAAACAAAAAGCATGAGGCAGGTTTTACTTCTCCAACAAACAGGTTTGATTTCATCATCATCAAGGATACATTCATGGAGCTCAGTTAGAGTTTGTGAATTTTAATATTCACAAGAAGAATCAACAACATCAGAGTTAAAGTCTGTGTGTGTGTGTAGTACAGTCTGCACGTCTCGGGGCAGTGTGATGATCATTGTGTGTATAAAAGCATCCAGTTTGTGTAACACTCCGTCCTTGACCTGCAGCTGCTGTATACGAGCTTTCATCTGAAAAGAAAAAACAAACACTTCCTATTTTCACGTAGCTACAATAACATCATGTATAGCAGCCTGTGAGGGACAATCTTCATGTGACTGACAGCTTCAGGAAGTGATGAAGATCAGCTCCCACAGGCTGTCAAAATAAAAACCCCATCTTATGAGGCTGTTTTGCTGACCTCTGATCCACTCACCAGTTTCTCTCTGAGCTTCAGAATCAGGTCCACAATCTCCACTTCGGACTTGTCTCTGGTCCAAGTGAGCAGGTCCTGCAGAGACCAGAACATCTGTTAGAGAATCCAGATGTGTGGCCCTGATCCAGTTGTGTGATGACCTCACTCACAGCATCACAGACAACTTCCAGGTGTAGACTCTCCAGCTTCTGAGTCATTTCTCTGTGCCGCTGACGATACCAGCCATCAAAGTTTGGAGACCTGAAGAACTTCCTGTGACAGTGGGACACATATGAGGTGGGAACATGAAGACAACCTGCAGGCACCCGAGGGACTCACCTGTACAGTCCCATCCAATCACCTTTGAGCACTGAGGTCAGCTGGGGCCCGGTGTGATCCAGAGTGGAGATGAACTCGTCCTGGCTGAAGGGGCGGATCTGAGGAGGAGTCTGAACAAACACAAACCTGTCATATCCACTGATGATGTCACTAAGCACTCATCACTGATAACCCATTTCCTGTTTACCTTCCAGGGTGTCACAGATCTCTGCAAAGGCATCAGACTGGCCATGTACCGCTCCTGGCAGAAAAAACTTAGGGTTACACTTCCTCTCTGTGATTGGACAACAGCAGTGACATCAGTGGTGATATCAGCTCACACAGAGCTCAGGAACAGGTGACCAACAGGTGACATTAGAGTGATCTGATTGGCTGACTCTCACCAGAGGGATGATGAAGCTCTGTGTCAGCTCCAGCAGGTGTCTCCTCAGGATGGCGCTCTGGACCTCCGACGGACGCTTCCTCTGGACGCCCTGAGGACCGAAAAGGCTCAGGTCATCGTGTCATGTGATCAGGTCTGGGTTTTGCTTAGTCATATGATCAGGTCTGGGTTCTGCTTAGTCATGTGATCAGGTCTGGGTTCGGCTGGTTCACCTTCAGCAGCCTTTTGATCAGGATCTTGTCTCTGTGCAGGAAGGTCTTGTAGGTTGTGTAGATCCCTGAACACAAACACACAACAGTAAATAAAACAATTACAATTAGAGTCCAGATTGTGGTTCTGGTTCTGACAAAGTGCTGGTCTAGTTACCTGGTTTGTTGTCAAGAGTCTTCAATTTTGAGGGTTTCTTCACCTTCACCTGTTTAGGTAAATCACCTGGAGGCGGTCAGAGAGTTTTTCAGGTAAACATGATGAAGTTAAATGTTTGAAAAGATCATCTCAGGGTTCACAGGGTTTCTGCCAGGTTTCTCCAGGTTCTGGTTCTCTGGAGACCCGTTTCAGACCTACTGAGACCTCCTCAGAGATCTGATGCTGGTTCATGCCAAAACCCCTGAGTTTGAATCTCCATTGACACAAATCATAGTGACAAACAAGACAAACAGGAAGTTGAATACCTGCCATCCTGACCTCCCCGAGTCTGACAACATGAGGCCATGACTGAAACGTCTTTATGAAGAACGGGTTGGTGACTCCCAGAACCACGTTCGGCCTAACAGAAACACACAGGTGAGGTCAAAGACATGTGAAGTCTCAGACAGGTGAGGTCACACAGACAGATGGTGGACTCACGGGGCCTGAGTCCTGGTGGTGTACTCCCTGAATTCACTGTCGTGGATGGTGAAATAAGGGCGGAAGTCACAGCAGAACTTCAGAGGACTGATGGAGCTGAGGAGATACACACCGTTACCACAGCAACAGGCTATGATGATGTGTTCATGAACTGTTTCAGGTGTGAAGAGTAAAAATGCTCAGTCACCTGACAAGTGCCAGCACAGTTTCTGAGGAGACGGTGGGAGACGGTGCCATGACAACCACAGGTTCTCCCAGTAACATGAGCTCCCAGAGCATCTGCAGGTGGATAAGCACTGACTGGAAACACCTGATCAAAGGTCAGAGGTCAGGTTTGACTGATCGTAACACCTAGCAAACATGAGCAGAAGAAGAACAGACTGACCTGAACAGGTCCAGCTCGTGGATAGTGGGAAGTAACGTTGGTGCCGGCAGGAGGTTCTAAAAACAAAAACATCTTCATCAAAATGTATTCATCTGGGAGTTGGAGGGGATGATGGTGATGATAATGGTGGTGGTGGCAGCATCGGGTGCTCTGACCTCTTTGGCAGCCTGTTTGACCGGACTTCCTCCTGGTTTATCTGTTTTTGAAGGAATCCTCACCTGGTTCAGAGGTCACAGCAGGAGAACACACACACATTACGCTCATACTGAACCATGACCTTATTGTCTGTTACTAAAGCCAAAGACCAGAACTACACTGAAATATATATAAAAGAAATAATATAAGACAAAAATTATTACTCCAATTAGTTGTGTCTGTTAGTTGAATCTTTTTCACTCTTTTTAAAGTTTGAAGTCTTTTGGTTTAAATGATCTGATGACATGCGATGCTATGACTCCAACAAGATCCTCCATTTAACTCTTCCTCTGTTATCTCACCTGTAGAACGACGCCCAACACAGGCAGGTTGAGGGTCAGTCCTGGTACAGGTGAGGGCCACTGGTCAATCTCGTTACAAACTATGGGGATGAGAATTGGAGGTCACATGAAATTCCAAAACTCAGTTGTGATTGGTTTGTGATTATGATGTAAGCATGACATAATCACCTGCTTCAAGGCAAGGCTCCAGCTTCTCAAAGAATTCAGGTGCAATGATCTGTAGCAACGAGTGGAAAAGATGGATATACGGCAACTTGGACACCAACACCAGAGACTGAAACAGACAGTCACATGATCAGAGTCACATGACCCCACAGCTGTCAATAAAACAGGTGAGCAGGTGAGTACAGGTGAGCCTCACCTTCTGGAAGTATCCTCTTTTCACCGAGACATCCTTCACTTGTCTGAAATAGACGTAACCAAAGAAATGGGATACTTCTCTCTGAGGACAGAAAGAAATACAATTAGTGAACTCCCCCAGAATTCATTTACACCATGATATCACAGGTGTCCTGGAGAAACTGGAACAGTAAGATGTTTGTGCCGAACAATGAATAAACAAAAGTAACCACATCCGAATCTTTGATATTAGAGTGAACCGATCAGACAAAACTATTTGATGGATTTGATCTAAGACACACAAACAGATCAGTAACTGTTTCCTGTGCGTCCTCACCTGCAGCGTAACCGGAGCATCTCGGTTATATACATCTCCAAACCTGGAAGTTCGGCGTCCGACCGACTGACGTAACCTGAAGCTAAAGTGAGTGTCCCCGAGGCATCCTGGGAAACAACAGACAGGTCATGTGACCTCTGACATGTTCTCTGCAGCACCATTCAACAGTATCAGAGAGGAGCGTTTACCTGAGTATGAGTCGGGGAAGGAAAGGTAGCAGATGCTGGTTTTCTAAGAACAAATCACAACAAGAAAACATTGTGACAAAGTGATGAACCAAGTGAGGTCAGAGAGAATCAGACGGCAGTCAGATGATGTCATTTCTCACCTCCTTCTCTGTGAGTCTCACATCCGGAGGATAAACCAGCTGAAAACACAAGAAAGGAAAAAAACAATATTCACCAAACCCTTTGCAAATGTATACAAATTTGACTTGTCTTTGCTTGTTGACCGCCTGTATGCATCATGTATCTGCTACACCAAAGAATCATCTGGTCATCTGACTCAGATTCATGTTGTCATATTCACAACCGGCATCAGAAGGAATTTATTCATTCATCTTCTGAAAAGTCAAACCAACTTGAATTATTACAGTTTTGGTGATGGAGTTTAGTTCAGTTTAGTCTGTGGAGTCAGATTTCATTCTGTTTTCAGCCTTAAAGACTTTTAGTGTTTTAGGAGGAAAACGCCTCTTCGTTTAAAATGTTTACTGATTAATGACAGAGACACCAAATCTATGAATTATCGGACAGATAAACTGATCTACAGTAAAAAATGACTTATGTTGAATAATATTGCTGATAAGTGTAATACATATTTCTTACGTTTTTCCATTCATATCACTAATTACTGATTTTCCTTTCGTGAATTTAAATCAAAAGCTTCACATTTAAACCGTTTGGTTGTCGGTCTCCATCACAGATCAGATCGATCAAATCGGTGATCAGCCTGAGGATAAACGATGCTAACGATGCTAAGCTAACAGACCTCGATGGCTTGTCCGAGCTCCAGGTCGAAGGTGACGACACAAACACACTCCAGCCAGGAGGCGAAGCGGGACCAGGGACCCCGGCCGTCCCCGCCGGTCCGGGGAGAACCGGACCCGAACTGGTTCATCACGACCGGATCAGATCTCCGCAACCTCCATCCGACCTGCGGCGGCTTCCTCCCGGCCGGGAACCGGCACAGATACGACTGAGAGCCGGGAGCAGCGCGGGAGACCCCCGGTGGACAGAAGGGACACTTCGATACAGAGAGGAGGGGTCTGCCAATCACCCAGTAGCTCCGCCCCCTAACCCCTCCCCTTTCCCTCTGAATGGAGCATCATTTAAAAAAAATTTAAATCATGTTGTATTGAAGACTGTAAACTAAAGACTGAGACCATAAACTCATCAGAGAGGAGGAGGGACATTTTCCCATAGACTTCAATATAAAGGAGGAGGAGGGACATTTTCCCATAGACTTTATTACAATCAGAGTTTTTTATACAGTCAGGAGTCCCCACTGATGGTCAGTAGGCTCTTCAGACCAGAATGCAGGTCCGGGTCTGTAGTTCTGACTCAGGGAGGTTCAGCACCACAAACGGTTCCAATTTTATTTGTGTTTGTGTCCTAAAAGCTTCAGATGTTTCACCGTTTGTTTGCTCTTTCAAAAATCAGATATCAATGTGTTTTTACTCAGATCACTGATGTCCAAGTCTGCTGGAATGGCGATAAACTGACAAACAGCAAACAGCACAAATCTTTTTATTCATACAAACAAACACAAACTGAGTCCAGAGCTAAAAACTGATCTAAAATCAGCTGCGGTTCACCGATGACATCTGTTCTTCTTCAGACCTCCTGATCTCGGTCTGTCAGATGCTGATCGGCTCATGCTGGTTGTTCTGACGTTTGACCACAAAAACCTTCTGAGCAGAAACTGTCACCGTGTAAACAAAGTCCTCCAGGATGACTGAGAACACAAAACACAGAACAACAGGTGAGTCCAGGCAACAGGGTGACCTGCAGGTGAGATGTTGACCCTTGACTGTGTGTGTGTGTGTTACCTGACATGCGCTTGAAAGGTGGATCAGCTGATCCCGACAGTCTGAAGCGACTTGCTGTTCGAACCATCTCCATCATCACACCTGCTGTGTGCTCATCGTTTTCTAGCTCACCTGCCGACTGAAGAGGTGGAAATATCTGGGGTCAAAGGTCATAGGATTTTGTCCAACAGTCTGACAATGTTTTCATCAGGATACCTGAAGGTGTTCTGATGGTCATGGATCATGCTACACACATTTCATTACTTTAACATTTTGTCTTGCTTTGATGCAGCTGAATTCTCCTGTTTGAACAATGACACCACTGTTTAACACCAAACTAGACTGAAAAACAAAGTTGTTTAAATTATTCATACCTTCTATAGTTCTTATTGATAAGCATTCTGCTGAGTTCACTGTTGGTATGAACAAGGAAACGTTAATGAGGTTGGTTGCTTACTTCAAAATCCTTAATTAATATCCAACACATTTCCACAATAATCCCCTGCACTAATGTAACAGGTGAAGATTAGTAACAGGGACACCAGGCCTGGACTGACGTCCCTCACCACAAGTTTCTGTGTACAACTGTGTCTGACAAATGAGGAAAACACATTTTTACTGACAAAGTCACCACATCCTGCATCAGTGAGTGTGATTAACTCACATACATTTAAATGGAGTTTGTTTTTTGTCATTTATATCAGACTGCGGTTAGCCCCTGCCACAGATTCAAATTTAAAAATAGGAGAAATATTTCCCTGGCCATTGATTCCTTATATTTGGAGTCATCAAGGATCGTGACGCAATTTGACATTTTCTTATCTGACATTCGAGCAGAAATTGAACCAAAATCAAAACTTGAAAACAGCCGATAAACGTGGGGCTGCAGTCCGACAGTTGAAGCTTCTGTCCGGGGCGGCCAGTTTACGAAGCCGGATGGAAACACTCACAGCCAGAACTCCGTCCTCACTGATGACCAGGTACCCGAGCTGGTCCGGGATCCGGTCCAGACCCGCAGTCAGAGCCGCTGTCGTCTGGAGACACAGACACAACCGGAGCTAACAGGCTAACAGGCTAATGAGCTAAGAGGCTAATCAGCGTTCACTGACTTTAAACAGACCAAGAAAATCTGAAAACAAAACTCACCATTCTTCTTCTTCTAATGTTTTCGAGGCTTGACTGTACTTCCGTCTTATGATTGTCACATGACCAATGAGGCCTTCAAATGCTGCTGGAAATTATATGACGGTTTGGGACCAGCTGAAAGTAGAAACTTTAACGATTAATCACCAACATATTTAAATCTATTTATTTAATGATAGTTTTGTTTTTACATTGTTGAATTTGGTTTACCGAATGGCTGTTTTTCTCATCTTTTTCCTCACATCAATCATGTAATATGTAATATATTTTATCTTGATAATCTAAGATGTAATAAACCGAGGAGATTTTTTAAAGGTATGCATCTGAATGTAAAGTTTTACTGGACCCCTAAAGGACATTTTTTCCATATAGAAGAAAATACGACCATGACTGTGAAAAACGTGAGGAATTCTTGTTTGTATATGATGAATACTGCTGGTTTATGTTTTTATACCAACTGTCCTGGTCCAGGACTACAAACAATATGTTCATAACAAGGTGAAGTCGTGATTTTGTCTCTTAATCAAATTAAAACCACATTACATTTTTTTTTTTGGCCGTAAAAGATTTCAAATAGAGATTTGCCAAATTGAGCCCACCTAAATCAAAGTTTGCTGTTAGATTCTTTTAATCAGATTTTGTTTAAATATTAAACGACAAAAAAACAAACAAGGAGACTGATGAAATTCAATTATCTGTGTTTCCATCAGGTTTGGAGGAAAAACATTTATTTTGAAATGTTTAAGTCTCCGAACAGCAGAGGGCGCGAGCTTCTCCATAACCAACCGGAAGTCATAGTCAGCTGACTCTGACGTTATCCGTCCAGGTCAGGGAGAAGCTAACTGTCTCCGTCTCTCCGAGTCTCCGTCATGGCGGGCCGCGGGAAGCTGATTGCCGTTATCGGGGATGAAGACACTTGTACCGGATTCCTGCTCGGTGGGATCGGTGAACTGAACAAAAACCGAAAACCGAATTTCTTGGTGGTGGAAAAAGACACGAGCATCACGGAGATCGAGGAGACCTTCAAGTAAGAAGACGATTTTTATGGGAGTTGGCACCAAAATGTAAATAAATCAGTGAATTTAGAGTCTGAGTCGCGGACGAACCGGAATCTGATCGATCCGTTTCAGACCGATCAAAGAGATCTAAAGTCAGCGATCCACAAATCAGCTGACTTCAGTGACGTCACACACTGGGCCGACAGCTGGACGCAGTTTTCCAGAAATGAGTTGGATTTTATTTTGATTGGAAAATTGAGTGAATATTGTTGGGGGGTTTTGTTTGTTTGTTTGTTTGTTTGGGGGTTTTTTTGTTATTTTTATCCCCGAGCTGCTTTAAAGTAACATCAGGGACCAAATGTTTTCTATGTAGCCACAAATAAATACTCATTAACTACACGTTTCGATGTTTTTTTTTTTTTTTTTATCAAATTGATTGTTGTGACTTCAGTGTTGTGTGTTTGAGGTTAGTAATTGTGACGTGTAAACTACCAGGCTCGATTCTGAAATCACACAGTTCAATGCCATCGTGTCCACTGAGATGTTTTTGAATCATCAGACATTATAAATGAAATACATTTCCTTCATTCAATAGTGGTGCAGGTGTTAGTCAGAGTGTTAAATTGATAGAGTTCGTCCATTTTCTCTGCTGATTTCACTCAACTGTCCTTCTTTCTTTGCAGGAGCTTTTTGGCGCGTAACGACATCGGTATTATTCTGATCAACCAGTTCATTGCCGAGATGATCCGTCACGCCATTGACGCTCATATGCAGTCGATCCCCGCCGTCCTGGAGATCCCATCCAAAGAACATCCGTATGACGCATCCAAGGACTCTATCCTGCGCCGGGCCAAGGGCATGTTTTCTGCTGACGACTTCCGATAAACTGTTCAAACTCACAGGATGTTTCCTTGTTGTGATGAATAGAAATGTCCCTGAGCTGTTGTTTATCTCAGTGTATTGATTCTTGCTCCTTCATTCCTCTTCACAATGTTTTTTTCTGCCTTTTGGAAACAAGTCTGTGCTTCTTCCTTTAACCTTGAGTAAAAACAGGAAGTAGAAATGTTCCTGTTTCCATGTGACTGAGTCATGTTCAGTTTTTTGGACAATCTGAAGTTTTCCCAGCTCAGGTGGAAATGTCTCATGGGAACAGTGTGTTTGTGCCGTCGGTCAGTTTGTGTCTGTGTTTGTCACATTAACTTATTAAATAGATGTTGAAGAAATAAATGGTGCCGTTGGCTGGAAAGTCTTTTCTGATTTTGAACATTTTCTGTACATACCCAGCCTCAAACTTCACAGGCATGATGATTCTGCTCACCAAATATTTTTTTATTGATTTCTGCCTCAGTGTGGTGAAGTTTGTCAAATTTCCTCAGGCTGAACTGAATTAAGGTAGTTTACGTAATGACGAGAGATGTCTGGAGTCTGTCAGCGAATGCCAGAGTCAGAAAGCAGGTCAGCTTCACCTTTACCATGGTAACAGGCTAGTATCACTCAGACGGTTACCATAGTAACTGATTCACTTTAAGTGACCCCAGTCTCTGGATAAGAAGCCCAGAGTCTCAGGGCCCAGAACAAGTTTTCTGGATTGGACCAGAGTTTGTCCAGGAGGAAGCTGAGGATGTCCCCACTGTGTCAGATCAAAGGCCACGCCCACCAATGTGCTGATGTCACAATGCTGTCTCTGTCTGAGTCCGAGCCATGATCAGGGTCAGGGCTGCTGATATCAGCTGATAACGTGAAGTAGTAAATATTTAACCAACACTGAGGGTCTTCGTCGCTCATCCTGTGGACAGGCCGAAGGTCAGTTGACAGGAAGTGCAGAGTCAAATTTGACTTCCGATCTGCTGAGTGTTCAGTATTAAATCAGACACCAGCTGCATTTGCACTCACTGACGGAGCTCACTCTGCACCACACAATGAGGTTTGTTCACACGACGACAATGATGATGATGATGATGATCTCCGTGTCTGCTGGTCCTCTTCCTCCTTCACTCGACCACTTAAGGTGAGAGTTGAACTTTCACTGATCAAGAGCTACCTCTGTGTGTGTGTGTTATTGTGTGTACATCTCACCTCTTGTGTGTGTTACTTGTTGTAAACCTCAGCTGTTCTGTGTGTTATTGTGTTTAGACATGATGATCAGGACAGTCTTCACATGCTTGATAATAACACGTACAACTCAACCAGGCAAGTGTGAGGACACCTGGACACAACTGAAACATAACTAAGACACAACTGAGAGACAAATTGTTGATGCTATTATGAAAACATGTAGAATATAATAATAACTTTAATGCTAGAGAAAAAACACAAAACCATTTAATACTGATCTGATGCAGAAAACAAAGTGAAATTTGAATGTGAAATTAATTTTAATAAACATGTTTATTGGCAATACCTGTGTGTTATTAGACCGGAGTCTCATCAGGACATCAACGCCTCACTGGGCGTCAACGCCACGCAGAGCGTCAACGCCACGCAGGGCGTCAACGCCACGCAGGGCGTCAACGCCACGCTGAGCGTCAACGCCACGCTGGGCGTCAACGCCACGCAGGGTGTCAACGCCACGCTGGGCGTCGTCACAGGGTCAGTCTTCACTCAGGTCTCAGTTGGACCAAACAACATGAATAAACCTCCTGTTTTAACAGAAGCTGTTAACAGTGTGTCTGTTTGCAGGAACGTCATGTTCGACAGTGTCGCAGCACCCTCTGTGTGAGTAATCTGGTCTCTGCAGGTCTGATGTTAGGTTATAGGACTTTGTGACCTTTGACCCTAACCTTGGCCAAGCAATCTGTTTTACCGAGGGAAAGAGAGCAGAGCCCAATAGTCAATAGGTGATTAATGATCATTGATGTGGTGACATCATCATCGTCAATTAAGGAAAATCACGTTTCAATATAAAAATAGATCATATTGAAACTGCCTTGATATAACAAAGTTATATCAAGGCACTTTACTTATAGAGCAGGTCTAGACCAAACTCTTTATAAAATTATTTAAAAAGACCCAACAGATCCCCCATGAGCAGGAAAAACTTCCTTTAAGAGGTAGAAACCTCAGGCAGAACCAGGCTCAGGGGGGGCAGCCATCTGCCTCGACCGGTTGGGTTGAGAGAGGAGAGAGAGAGAGAGAGAGAGAGAGAGAGAGAGAGAGAGAGAGAGAGAGAGAGGCACAGGGGGAGGGGGGGGGGCAAAGTTCAAAGGTTGATGCTGATGTCATCAGCTCCCTCCACCATAAAGTTCCAGAGAAATAGTGACATCATGATCACATGACAAAGAAGGTCTGACTGATAAGATACAAAGGTTTCAGGGCATGATCATTAACCAGCTGCTCTTTGTTCCCTCCCACTGTTTCAATCCAGCCAATGAGAAATATCTGTGTGACGTCGCCTCACAGCTGAGTGTCCACCTGTGTCTTACCTGTCCGTCTTCACCTGTCCTCCTCTCAGCATCAACAGGTCGACCCTGTCTGGCTGCTTCCTCCCCACCTGTCTCACCGACAACCTGGGCTCCTCCCTGCAGGTTGGGGACGAGAAGGCCGGAGATGCCACCAACAACCCGTATGGCATCGGAAAGAAGTGACAGGAAGCATCTGCTGATGATCAGAACCTGCTCAGGATGTGTTCACTGCTCATCGCTCCATTTAACCTTCACACTGACCAAATCAGTAACTGACCAATTACAGACCTCCAGCTGTGATCGTCTGATCTTCATCTGTCATTCATTATTCAAATACATGGGATTACCCATGAGCCTCAGCTGCTGCTGGAAACAAGATGTCTGTTTGGTGGTGAAATGCATCTTGGGAATTTGACCTTCAGCTGGAGAATCAATAAACAGCTTTTTTAAAAATGAGATCATCTCTTGTGACAACAAACACAACTATAAGAACAAAACTACAGGAATACAGAACCACACAACTACTCCACATCACAATCGCGCAATTAAAGAACTACATATTGTCAGGACAGGTGTGTGTGGATCCAAGTGCAAGAGAGAGTGTCAGGCAGAAGTGCTATGTCCAAAATCCAAATCTTTAATCCGAGAAACGTAGCAGAGGTCAAAACCAGGAGTCAGTTAGACCAGGCAACAAGGCAGATCAGGAACAGGCAGAATCGAGGGTCACAACACAAAAATACCAAAAACAGATCATACAAAGGGAATCAATCAGGACTAAACGCGAGAGAGCTTGAACACAAAGGTAGCCAAGACATGGGAAATGAGGTGGGGTTTAAATACACAGGAAACAAGACACAGGTGAAAGACATTAGGGCGGAGACAGCAATCAAAACTGGAGGGAAAAATCAGGAAGTAAATAAACGGCAACACAACAGAACCAAGACTTCAAAATAAAACAGGAAATGCCAAAAATGAATACAGATCCTGACACATATATACACAAACATGCAAACATACAATTACCAAGGTACACAAACACGTGACTACAGCTACAAAAAATACACACCTAATTCACTGCACAACTACATGTCTGAAATGACATATTGAACTGAAATTTATTGCCTGAACTAAAGACACAAGTCTTCACTACAATGTGTCTGAAATAACACATTTTGTTACAATAACAATAACAAACTCTGTGCTCCAGTTACAGTCTGAAGGATTCTCATTTAACACAAAGTGGGTCAACAGTCTGTCCTCCAATACAACAAATATGTAATGTGTTTTTACGCTGAACACACAAATTTTATTTACATCAAAAAATATGGGAGACACAACATCTGGAGAAATCATGAGGACACAAAGGCAGAACATCAACAGGTAAACAAACTGTTCCTGCTAAATTATTGTGGACAGTAAACACACCTGAGCCAGTCACAGATGTCTCTTACATCGTGTGTTGTGTTTTGGTTGTGTTGTGTTCATGCAGATCATCTGACGTGTGTGTCTGTGCTCATTGAGAGAACTAATGAGATGTGTGAGTGTGTCTGTGCCTGTCTCATTAACATGTTTGTATGTGTTCAGTATAATTAGAGCTTCTGTAATTTCAATGAATCCATTGGGGTCTTGGAGTAAACAAGGTGTGATGACAACCATGACACGTCTGTCTCTGACCAATCACAACCGACTGTGACCAAACTCATCCCTGAGATGTATCGTGGAGGAGAGACGCCACGCTGACGACGGTGCCGCCATGGCAACAGGATCAAAGAACTTTCTTCTGCTTCTCTCACAAAAGTTAATGAGCTCATTAACATAAAGAGCGACAGGTTCATTAAGAGGAGACAACAACAACAACAACAACAGACTGAGACACTGCAGCTGAACCTCGATCAACCTTCATCATCTGCAGTTTGTCGTCAGTGTCTTTATTGATTAGGAGACACACACAGACTCACATGTGATGTGTTAAGTGGAAACAACACAAGAGCAAGATGATGAAGGAAAATCTGAGCGAGTGTGTGTCTGTGTAGTTGTTGTGTTGTGGTTGATGTTTCTTCATCCAAGCAGGTTGACATCTGAATCTAATAAACCTGCTTGGTCAACACAACATAACAATCCTGGACTTGGACCACAATTGTGGAATACAGACTCTTAATAAAGAAACAGGAGAAGAAGAAGAGAGCTGAGGTGTGACAGGTGACACAGATGGGAAAAGAAGCATCAACACACCTCTTCAAAATAAAATACATACCTGATGAGATGGGGGAGGGGAAATTGAGATGAAGGTTTCTGTCACCACTGTAAGCCAATCAGAGAACAGATAACCAGACTGAGAGACTGAGAGAACGATGCCAGCTGACAGTAGAGGAGAGAGAGAGAGAGAGAGTTTCTTCACAAAACGTTTGTGAAGATATAAAGAGAAACACAAAAAGGTGCAGAAGAAGAGATACAAGAGAGGGAAGAAAGAGAGCGAGAGCAAGTAGAAATGTATGTGATTAAATAAGACTGAGCTGACTGCAAGAGGAGGAGGACAAGAAGCAGACGTCAAGTTCCCCGGTAACATCGTTGTCAGTTTTAAACTGTGAGTTTGAATCTTTTCTCTTTAAAGTTATATTTTAAATAATAAATATGTTTTTATTCATTTTCATTGAAAGAAAGTTGATCCTAAAACTGATCACGACTAAACTTGATCTCAGCCTCCAAAAAGGACTCACAGCTGATACTAAGTCCTAAAGTGAGTCCTAAACCAAAAATGGTTGTTTGGGGCGGGACTCAGGTGTGGACTCAGACCCAGAGAACTGCCCTCTGGACTCTGGACTCAGGGCTACAGAACTGGAATCAGATATTCATACATTCTCCTCAGGTGCCTTAAGGGGGACTGCTGCTTCAAATCTAGACCTCATTGGTCCAGAGCGTCCTGAAGTAACAATGTGTTTGTTGTGTATATTGTCTCATCATTGTTGATGTTGTAGTAGTTGTTGTGGGTATTGATGTTTTTGTTGTTCTGTTGAAGAGCAGCATCACAGGATGTGAACTAATCTGTGATTTGATTGGGGGGGTTAGGGTTAGGGTTAGGGAGAGGACACATTGCTCCACTTTCTTAAATAATCACCAAAATAAGAGCAAGGCGGGCTCAGGGGGGCAGTGTCTCAGTAGTTTCCTTTATTATATACATTGTCAGAGAAGTAAACAACAACAGACCTGATAATGATGACCGAAGAGAATCTGTCTGTTGTCATGGTGATACAGAACAAATACCTGGAATATGTGACAAAGTGAGACTTATCACAACAATCTGTTACACACTGTCAGCACAGCCAGACTCACTTTGTGCTGTGTCCAGATGTTGAGACCTCCATCATGGACCTTGTGACACCTGAGAGACCTCCAGCTGAGACACACCTGAAGGACTATAATTACCTGGCTCTGGTTCTCGGCGTTCCTCTGATTCTGGTCATCATTCTGGGGAACGTGCTGGTGTGTCTGAGCGTGCTCACTGAGCGCTCCTTGAAAACTGCCACCAACTATTTCATCATCAGCCTGGCGGTGGCCGACCTGCTGTTGGCCGTCCTGGTGCTGCCGCTGTTCATGTACTCAGAGGTCAGTGTTTCTGAGGACCAGGGTGACTTTTCATGGCACACTGAGAACACTTTCAGAGAGTTCTTTTATTACACATACTTTTGATTGGTGTAATGAGGAAATTGTTTGATGGTGAATCCAGTTTTAGACATTTTGTCCAAATGTGACTCTCTGATGAAGTTTTCCTTCTGTGTGTATACTGTTCAGTTTCTGGGAGGGATCTGGACTCTGAGCACCTCCGTCTGTGATGCTCTGATGACCATGGACGTGATGCTGTGCACTGCCTCCATCCTCAACCTGTGTGCCATTAGTGTGGACAGGTGAGTCTACCTGTCCTGATGGTTAGTTTACTGGTTTTTAACTGTCTCTGTGATCTGGATCTGAAAGTAGTCCAAGACTTTTGGGTCCCTGCAGATGAATTTTAGAGAAATGCAGATTATCTGAAAGAATCTTCACGATGGTTGTGCTGTCACTCAATATGATCCTTTTAAACAAAGTCAGCAGTCGAGATAGACAGAAGGTACACCTGAGCTGCAGTCTCACCTGTCTGTGTGGTCTTAAAGGTACATTGCCGTGGTGATTCCTCTGAAGTACAACAGGAACCAGTTCAGTCTGCGCCAGCTGGGGCTCATCACAGCTTCCTGGGTGCTGTCTGTGGGCGTGGCCAGTCCAGTCATCTTTGGTCTCAACCAGGTGCCAGGTCGTAATCCAAACGTGTGCAGACTGGAAGATGAGCGATTTGTGGTCTACTCGTCCATCTGCTCCTTCTTTGTGCCCTGTCCTGTCATGCTCTTTTTATATTATGGGATGTTTCAAGGCCTGAGGCGGTGGAGGGGTCGGTCTCGGGTGGGTCATCCCACTCTCCCTTTAAACCTCACCCGGGCTCTACAGCAAACTAAAGTTACTGGTCGACCTGAGAAGGAGGCGTACACCACACCAGCTGGTCTCAGCCCCACCTCCCTCTCCACCATCTCAATGACGATACACTCCATGACCTCAGTGACGCAGCAGCCGGCTGTGGAGAGGGCGAGAGGACCAATGACAACAGAGATGGACAGGATCTCAGACAGGGAGACCGCAGACAGGAGGGAGGGAGTCGGAAGAGGGGACAGCCTGATGAAGAAGAGACGAAGCAGAAGCCGCAGCAGGGTCAGTGGGAGGGAGCGCAAAGCTATGAAGGTCCTGCCCGTGGTGGTTGGTGAGTGTAAGAACCACATTGAGAACCACATCCAAACTCACATCTAGAACCAGATCTAGAACCACACCCATCGCACACAGTTCAATGTGATAATCACAATGATGATGATGATGATGATCACAATGTCAATTTCAATCACAGATCTGATCATTTTAGATAATACACATGCCTGACTTCCTGTTTACTTGGCGTGCTTCTCAGAGCCTAAAATTCTGAAGTGACTTTTCATCAGCTCAGAGATGATGAAGAGTCAATCTAACATCTGTCGCTCTGACTCTGTCTCTTTGTGTCTCAGTGGTGTTTCTGGCTTGTTGGATGCCTTTCTTCATCGTCCATGTCACCAAGGTGCTGTGTCCGTCATGTGACATCGGCCCTACCCTCATCTCCGTGGTAACATGGCTTGGCTACTTCAACAGTGCTGTCAATCCAATCATCTACACTGCCTTCAACCCTGAGTTCAGAAACGTTTTTCAAAAGTTTCTCTGCTCTCAGACATGAAAATATAAAAACAGACTGTCCTCAATTTGTCCTCAGATGTTCTCTAAACTTTCAGACTCATCATGTGAACTCTTGAACTCTTGAAGAAGACTGACTTCTTCAATTGGACTGAAATACTTTGTCTTTTATTTAGAAAAATGTCTGTCGTGTGTCCGGCTTTTATTCTGCAGGTTGTCAGGTTCTAAGCAGCAGCAGTCAGAGACAAGTTTCTGTTTTCACAGATGTGGTTGAAGAAGCAGGTCAAAGTCAAACCTGAATCTGTCATTTAAACCTCTCAGTGATGAAGAAGAAGAAGATGATGAGGAGTCATTAAGGACAGGTAGACCAATCATTACAGAGGTTATTGTTAGACAGTAGGCCAGTGGAGCTCTGAAGGATGATGATGATGATGGTGAGAAGAACATGTGAAGAGGAAGGCGGGGGAGAAGGACGACAGGTGAAAAGGAAGACGGGTGAGGAGATCATGTAATACTGTAATTAATAAATATTAGTACTGTACTAAACACTTCCTCTGACTAAGGCTAACAGGCTAACAGCTGGCCTACTTCTCCTGCTCATTAATGCTCTGTAAGCCCTCAGCTAATGCTCACACACACACACACATGCACTGTAACAGGCTGCTCTCTGTTCTCTCTGGACAATAGACGGAGTCTCCGCTGCTGAAACATAACGACATGGGGACTGTGACAACATGAAGATGAGTTCAGGACAGAGGGTGAGAGACACTGACTCTCTGTAGACCAGCAGGAGAGAGGTGAGAGTTCCAGGAGATGTAAAGTTGTGTTTGTGTTAACATGACTCCGACATGACAATGCTAATGATTAATAATGATTAAGTTGACATGATGACCCTGAGTTTCGCTCTCTCATTCATCTGTGGCTGTCAGGATTTTTCCTCACTTTACCAGGGAACAGGGGAGGGTAAGGGTTGGAGTTAAGGAGGCGCTCTTGACGTCAGCTCATTTGATGGGTACCACCCGAGCTGCAGGTGAATCGATGTGTACTGAGGACAGACCCCAAACGTGGCAGAGTCCTGATTTTAATCCCCCACTAAGTCCTCAGGGTCTAAGTCTCAGGCCTGAGGCGTAAATCCACCCACAACTGTCGACTTCATCAGAAACTGATTTGAAAACAGCTTGTTGTTCATGGTCACATGAGTCAGAAGTCGTTAAAAAGGAAGTGATGATACCTCTTCTGACGGCAGAGCTGAACAATCAGTCCGGATCTGTGTGGCCCCCCACAGGCACAGTCCACAGAGACCAGATTACCAACTCTTCTGTTGCCTTTATAACGCTAAACTGTGATTGGTCAGTGAGAACTGAGTCCAAACGGTTTTCTGTTTCTTTGTGTTGTGTCCTGATGAACTGTGAGCTAAGCACAGCTGACTTTGAAACAGGAAGTGAAGCTGCCTCCTGTTCTCAGCAACACAGTGAATCCAGCTGACAATGACACTGGTTAAAGTGGTAATTTTTGTGCAGGGGGAGAAGATGCTGGGACACTACAGACTGCTGCTGTGGGAGGTGGCTCTCAGGTTGTCCTATCATGTTGTTGCAGGTGAGACCAAAGGGGAGCTGGAGGGGGGGGGGCAGGTGACATGGTAACCAGGACGACAAAGAACGAAGCTCATCATTTCCTGATACTTTGATATTTATCCAGATATTTGATCTTAATCTTTACAAAGTTATTGATATTCTTAACAACCTCCCTCTGCTCGGCCCTCAGCCAGTCTGTGTCTTGGGGGGTCAGACATCTTTGCATCCATCAAAGAGAACAGTCTGACAGGTCAGTTCATCTCCAATATCAGCATCAGAGGAGATCCAGGAGCCAACGCCGTCCGGCTGTGTCTGACTGGAGACAACGCCAACTGGTTCTACTTAGAGGGTCGAACCATCAGACTCAACACTTCGTTCTCCAGAGTCTTGGACAGAGAGGTCGTCCTGCAGTCCGGCACACCTGTTGACTGAAACTACGCCCTTAAAAACTCCTGTTAACTATAACTACCCCTTCCTACAGTCAGCAATAAACTGTGTCTGTCTCTCAGGTTCAGGGATCTGTGCTGATGGCCGAGCTGACCTGTTATGAGGACGATGTCATGCAGGTATGTCACCTGTCTAACCACGGTGATGTCAGGTGACTTTGTACTCAACAGTAACAAATGTGTCTCCTCAGTGTCAGTACAGGATCCTGGTGGAGATTGTGAATGAAAATGACAACAGACCAAACTTCCTGCAGGAAACAATTCAGCCATTCACCGTCAGTGAGGTAAAACATGGCTGTCTCGTGGTGAGTGAAGGAAAGCCCCACCCACTTCCTCACCTCTGATCACTGAGTGGCTGGAATGTCAAGGTGTCAGTGCCAGTTTGTGAATGAAATGCTGCTGTTGTAGGTCAGAAACAGAATGATGTGCAGTTACAGTCCGGAACCAAAATGAACCTGGTCTCCAGAATGAGTCAGGTCCTGATTAGAGGGAAGTTTCCTGTTTCCTGTTGCTGTCAAGTATACTGATGGATTGACATGTGGTCACACTGACTCTTGACTCTGGTCCCTGATGCTCTCTGATCCTTCGTCTCTTGTCTGTGGTCTGATCTCTGGTCCCTGGTCGTCCCTGTTCTCTCGTCCGATCTGGTCTGTGGTGGTCTCTGGTTAAATCTGTGGCAGTGTCTAGTCTGGTCTGGTCTCAGTAGGTTTCTGTGGACAAGAGGACTGATGACATCTGTCTTCTGTTTCCAGTTGACGCCTGTGAACTCAGTGGTTTTCTCTGTCAAGGCTGTTGATGCAGATGGAGACATGATCAGTTACATCATCGACCAATCATCAGTAAGATCACACCTGTCCACTCACTTCCGTCTTTGTCAGACCTGTTCCCTGTTTCCTGTTTCTCATTTCCTGTAACCTATTTCCTGCAGCGTGACGCCTGGTTCTTCAGGATCGATCTTCCAAACAGTGGAAACATTGTTCTCAACAAACCTCTGGACTACGAGACCAGGACTTACCTGAAACTCATCATCTGGGCCCAGGTAACCCCCACCCTGCTCTGAAGAACTGGGCCCATGTCCAGGTCCATATCTGGTCAGAACTGCATAATAACTCTGTGCTATGTTGACATGGAACAGGAGTCAAACACAGGGGAGAAGTTCAACACGACAGCCGTTTTAACTGTGAACGTTGAGGATGGAGATGACCAATACCCTCACTTCCTGCCCTGCACACCTGTCTCTCCAGGTGTTCCTGTGTGCATGAGCCCCACCTACACCACCAACATCACCCAGAGACACCAGGTAAACCCTGAGAACAGGACAGAGGGCCGAGGTCTGATAGGGAACTCACCCTACATTCAGCTGCTGCTGTGTTTCAGGATGTTGCTCTCGAGTTTTCTCCTGGTCCAATCAGAGCAGAGGATGGAGACAGAGGAATTGACACACCTCTAGTCTACAGCATCTTGTCAGGTTAGTTCAAAGGTCAAAGTTCAGAGGTCAAGCACAGCGACAAGGCAACAGAAAGTTCACGTGTTTCTAATCTGCATCCGTCACCTAGCAGGTGATGACCAGGGCAGGTTTGTGATCAACAACAGGACAGGTGAGCTCAGGTTAACCCGGTCTGTGGACGAACAGCGACTGGTGCCCAACTTCACCCTCAACATCATGGTAACAATACAACTTTTGTTAATACGTCAGATCGGTGCAGAAGCGGCTGCTAATCGGCTCTTCCCTCCTGTTCAGGTGTGTCAGGTGGACGACAGGCTAAAGTACAGCGTGGCGTCGGCCGTGATCAGAGTTCTCTGTGAGAACAGGTTTCCTCCAGTCTTCAACAGAACTACCTTTAAAGGTTTTATCATCCAGAGCTCTAGTCCTGCCTCCATCGTCTCCACATACGGGAACCAGGTCTTACAGGTCCAGGTGTCTGATCGCGACTTCTCTGATGTAAGAAAACCTGAAGCACAATGTTTAGTATGATCTGTCTGACACCTGCTGAGTCACCACTGCTGCTCAATCACAGGGCCTGAATCCAAACATCCACTACTCACTCCATCCTCCATCTGGACTGTACCAAGTCACCCAAAGGGGGGTTCTCATTGCCAGAACAGACCAGCTGCACGCCTTCGATAGACACATACTGCAGGTGAGGGTACCACCCACAGTCACGTGTTACAGGTGAGTTACCGCAGTCACGCCATATTATTGAATATCCTGGACGGGGTCAGTTGTTTATCCTCTGCCTTATGAGACTATGAGCTTGTTAGTGCAGTAGTTCGTCTGTGGGGAGTCTTGGAATCTGATCCAGATGTTTGGTCATTCTGCAGGTCGTAGCCAGAGACGAAGAATCAGGAGAGGAGGTTTCAGCCTCAGTGGACATTGAAGTCCTGCAGAGAGGACAAGCAGGTGAGACGGGATCAATGTCCAACATCAATAACCAGAGTGATGATGACACGGACATCGCATATATTACAAATCGAATCACCCAGTATGTTATCTCGCTTTGTTGCATTCACTGACATTATCCGTCCTCTCTCTGCAGTACCTCAGGGTGCGTTCCCTGAGCAACAACTTTTTGGAGATGTGGACAGCATACTGGCTGGAGGAATAGCAGCCTTGATCCTGTTGATGTTTCTATCAGCTCTTTTGTTTTTGGTGCTTCGAACAGTGAGGAGACGGCATTCTCAGAGAAACCCTGAAGAACACACAGCTGTTGCTCTGGAAAAACATCCAAACGTGGTACAAACTCACACAGTGACACTTTAGACACTTAAAGTCTTGATTTCAAACTTCTCAAAGCCCCATTTACTGATGACTGAGGATCACTAACTGATTGACTGAAGTGGTAAATAATGATGGTTTCATATTGAGGTGGTAAATGATAATAATAATAATGAATGATGACAACTCTGGTCTCCATGATGTTTCCTGTCTTGTCTCTGTAGCGTTTACTGTGGTTTCATGTGGTGAGTTTAAAGCTGCTCTTCATTGACCTCATGTGCTGATAGTCAGTGTGGACTTTGTATCATCTGTGTGTTATATCAGTGTGATGGAAGTGGTTCCATTCACTGTGTTTGTGTGAGGGAGAACACTGATCCACTGTATTGTGTGTCGTTGATAGATTTAAAATAGCTGTGATCTGTATGAACAATATTCAAATTTACAGAATCAATTTCTGTTTCCTAAAATAAAATATGACAGAGCAGGAGTGACCTTCAGGTCTGTTAAAGTCCTGTGAGGCTGCTCAGATAAAAACAGTTTTATCTGATGGAAACAAAGATGTAGATGAAAGATGTAGATCAACTGAGTTCAGGTGAGTTCAGATGTGACACCTTCTGTGAAAAACACCTTGAAAGAAGCAGATGAAGGTCTACCTGAACTCTCTCCTCTCTGGACAGGTGACCTCCAGCAGACCTGTGTTCTCTCTGGAAGACTCATCCCTCAGCCCTCGTGGTGAGTCTTCTTCGCCGTCAGAGAGTTTCCATGGCAGGCAGGGAGTCTACACCAGGAGAGCCTCTCAGCTTCATCCTCCATCATCATCATCCTCCATCATCATCACTGACCCTGCAGACAAATCCAGACCTGCTCTTCATCCTCCGTCATCCTCGTCATCAAACACCATGATGTGAGATGGTCTGCGGGTCAACCTGAAACAATGTCAGGGCATCCAGGTAGTGTCAATGATGACATCACAGTGGTGACAACATAGTCCGTGGTTGGAAGGCTATGATGACCATCCTGGAACAAGATAATTATTAGCAGCCAATCAGAGCGCAGAAACAAATATGTCACAGAAAAATGATTCAAACAAACAGATTTGATGTTTTTGAGAGATGGATTAAAAAGCCTAATTTCTCAGGAATGTTTTTTAGAGAATACCTTTTACTGAGTCATTTATTTGTCTGCTTTTATTAACCGACTGGAAGAATAAATCGATAATTTAATCAGCTATATTGATGACATCACTTATGAGCTCATGTTTGATTGATCTCTTTCAAGATGAACGTGTGCTTCAGATCAGTGTAAAGGAGAATATTCATCAGATATTATAACAAAATCATTTAAATCATGTGTGAAAAATAAATTTTTATGTTGGAAAGTCTTTTTATTCCTGATCATTAGTCGCGGAAATTGATGATTAATCGGTATTGTTGATTATCCAAGCCTTAGTTTCCGTTAACAGCGGAAGGAGGAAGGGAGGAACCTGAAGTTGACCAACTTCTTCAAAAAACTCTCAGACCATAAAGTCACCTAAAGACACATGTGATCTACCGGAAATTCCCAGACAGACCTTCAAAATAAATCACGGCCCAATCGTATTTTTCTTGGGTTTTTGTGGTCAAAACTGAAGACCAGTGACGTCAGCTCTGACCAAATCACCTACAATTAAAGCGTTTTTTCACGTATTTACACATTTTAGCCAACAATACACAACAATCCCACTACGGATCCTTTTTAACACCATAAAAACCACACAAACACACACACACACACACACATATCGAAAATGACCTTTATTTTTGTAATCAAAGGGCTTGAAGCTTTTATTTTAGTAGTAGCGAACTGTCATACCGGAAGTAGTAGTGGTTGACTCAGATCTGACTCTGGTCTGATCCGGATCGCTGAGCTCCATCACGTTTTCCTTTCTTTTTTTTATTCTTTTCCATTTTTGGTTCGAGATTCTGTTTGTTTGTGTGTCTGTTTGTTGTTTGTTGACGTCACCGTGACGCTGCAGAGGATTAAGGTCTAAACCGGCTCTTGGTTCTTGGTAGAAAATTTACGGATCAGGACAAGAACAGGTGGGTTCATTAAAATCACCACACACACGCGCACGCACGCACGCACGTTCCTCTGTTTCTCTGGTTTAACAGAGAGAAAAGTTTCTCTTTAGACCACATGGATCCAGAACCTGAGACAGACCTGAGCGGTGTGTGCAGATCTGAGATCTGATCCGGTTCAGTGTGTAAAGTAGTCGGTGCTGGCCTGAAGTCTGAGACCAGGACTGTGACTCACTAACTTCCTGAAACTTTTAAGGAACAAAACCAGCACACGCTCATGACAGAAACTGATCCATTGGGTTAAAAACTTTATTAAAACTGTTTTGTACAAACATCTTCAGGTCATGTGACTGACCCGGCTCCGTCCTGAAGGTCCCAGGACATGGTTACCATGGAAACACAGCCAGATCTCAATTCATACTGTGGCTCATGAAGCAGTGATGTTTGTTCTGTTTGCTGACCCAGTGCCTCCCCCCTCCCACCATGAGTGTCCAGCCCCGGAGGATCCGGCTGAAGCCCTGGCTCCTGGCTCAGGTGAACAGCGGCAGGTATCCAGGTCTTAAGTGGCTCAGTCTGGAGCACAGACTCTTCCAGATTCCCTGGAAACACGCAACCCGCCACATGGCGCTGTTGGAGGAGGAGAACACCATCTTCAAGGTCTGAACCTCAAACAGCTGGACAGTCACACATCAGGTTTATTACAGTTCTCACAGTGAAAGTGAAGCTCATCAGGTTTATCTGACAGCTTCTCAGTAATTAACTCGGTGAACTTCAGTGATGATTTCACTTCCTTTTTTCCTCTCTAGTTTTTATTTGTCAGTTTAAAATCAAATTAAATCAAATTTATTTCTATGGCTCCAAATCATAAAGTTCCATCAAGGTTCTTCACACAGAGAGCAGGTCCAGACCAATAGGGGTTGGGGTTAGCCCCAGACCAATGTGTGAAATCAACCTCTGTGGACTAAATATGGAAATATGATGCTTTGTCAGCCCTACTCTTTGTCTTGCAGGCATGGGCTCTGGAGACAGGGAAATATCAGGAAGGCGTGGATGAACCCGACCCAGCCAAGTGGAAAGCAAACCTTCGCTGTGCTCTGAACAAGAGCCGAGAGTTTCAGCTGAAGTTTGACGGCACCAAGGAGACCCCGGTCCAACCGTACAAGATCTACGAGGTCTGCGAGCAGCCGGGGAACCCAGGTGATCTAAATAATCTCACACCTGTACAGGTGAACCACCTGTTCTATGCCAACGTGGTAAATCAGAAATTTACTGCCCCAAGGGAGTTTACTTAGCTTGTACTACCAACCCCCTCCCCATCAGATCATCATCACACTTTATAAAGAACCTGATGAGCCTTGTTAACCCTGAACACAACAAATGTTATCATGGTGACCTGACTCACCCCAGTACAGATTCAGTATATTTAAACCTGCCGAGTGCTTCCTGATGTGTGTTTTCTTTCTGTCAGATGGCGTCGATGAAGAAGATGAGGAGGTGAGGAATAAAATGTCTAGAAATCTGAAAAACAATCTCTTCACATTTTTTTTTCATCCAGCTCATAAAAAGTAACATTTTTCTTCTCAGATGCCGAATCTGATGGACCTCACCATCAGTGAGTACAAATGACTGTGTTGTTTCTATGGAAATAAACCTGATGGTTATGATATCATGTGATGATGTAATATCTCCTCAGACCCCAGGATCAGTGACCCCCCCTCCTTCAGCTCCTTCTCAGCTCCTTCAGAAGTGAATCAGTTCAGTTTATCTTCCAATGGGACGTTTGGACCTCCTCATGTGATCCCAATGCACCTTGTCACTGAGAGAGCCTTGCCAATGACCTCCGACCTCCAGGGTCAGATGGCGGATCAGAGGAAGTTTGTCCACCCCGCGGGACTCTCTAATGGGCTCCAGGACCTGAACTCTCTGCCCCCTTCAGCTTCCTCTGCTCCCCCTGAAGCGGATCTAATGGAGGCCAGCACCATGGGAGGAATGGAGACCCAGGGGGACACTCAGACCCAGCAACCCTGCGATCTGCTCAGCAGCATCCCACGTGAGTGTGACCTCTGTTGTGGTTGTACTAATGGCTTACATCAGGACTAACATGAGGTCAACACTTCTCTGCCTCAGCTGCTGTAGTATTCATGTTCTCTTTTTGTTGCCATAGTAACAGTGGTCTCTCGATCATACTGTCATGACAGTGTTGTCTCTTTGTTGCCATAGTAAAAGCCATCTCATTTTTTGGCATTAGTAACAGATCTGGACCTGAAGTTCCAGTACCGGGGCCGGACCACTGGCTCTCTCACCGTCAGTAACCCTCAAGGCTGCCGTCTGTATTTCGGACACCTTGAACCGACTCCGGAGCAGGTGGACTTATTTGGCCCTGTCAACCTGCAGCAGGTCCGGTTTCCTGGTACCTCAGAGATCCAGAATCAGAAACAGCGGTTTTATACTGAGGCCCTGCTGGACGTGATGGATAGAGGTCTAATCCTGGAGATTTGTGAACAGGACATCTATGCTGTCCGTCTCTGTCAATGTAAAGTGTTCTGGTCTGGACCTGGCATGCCTGAACAGGGTCCACCGAACCCAATGGAGAGGGAGAAGAAGATCAAAGTGTTTAGCCTCAATGACTTCCTACAAGGTGAGTTAAGCTGCACTGTCGTCACGATATGTTTCAGTGGAAGTTTTGTTTCTTGGCCTCCGAGCCTCTTGTTCAATTCAACGATTTGTCCTCAGGACTGATCCTGTTCCAGAAAGGTGAAGCTCCACATCCTCCTCCCTTTGAGATCTACTTCTGTTTCGGGGAGGACTGGCCTGACAAGAAACCCAAAGAAAAGAAGCTTATCATTGTCCAGGTCAGTGGGCTGGTGACAGGAAGGCCACTGAGCCAACTGTCAAAACTCATAAACAGATACATTCTCAAATTGTGTCATGTGGCCCAATAACTTCCTGTCACTGTGAGCGGTGAGGGCACCAAACCAGATTTGGAAACTGATAAGCTTTGACAAACTGGACCAGAGGTTTTAGGTGTAGCTCTCGTTTGAACCGGGGTTTTGTTGTGGTCTCAGTAATGCGCATCTAACCCACTTGCTCCCCTCAGGTGGTTCCTGTTGTGGCTCGTATCCTGACTGAAATGTTCTCTGGAGAACTCAGCTGGTCCACAGACAGCATCCGACTCCAGATTTCAAACCCTGATGTGAAGGACCAGACGGTGGAGCAATTTAAAGAGCTGCAGAGGCTACTGCAGAGCCAACATATCCAGGGGCCCTGGACCCCGAACATTCCCTGATTAATACATCTATTGACTCTGAACACCAGGACTCTGACGGGGCCTGGTTGATCATGACTCCCAGAACTTGTAGAGGTTCAGGAGGACCTGAAACTGATGGTGGTTCTGCTTCCTGTCCAGAGTCCCTGTGCTATCTGAGTTTCTGTTAAAAGCTGGTCCATTAATGAATTAGTTTCTGTGACGTGGTGATGAGTTCGGATTGATGCTTTGACTGTCTCCAGACAAACAGGAAACAGATTTAAATTTTTTATTTAGGATGTTCCTGAGCTGACATTGAAGTTGCTTCATCAGTTGCTCTCAGCTCAGTTAGACAGGAAGTGAAACAGCTGTTTCCTGTGTATGAACTTAGTGAACCTCTGACATGTTCAATGACATTATTACTTTTTTTAATGTAAATTCAGCATGTCAATAAACAGCACTGCAGTATTTTTCTCAGACTTGTTTAAATTTAGAGACTTAGTTCTCGATCAGATTCAAAGACCCTTATTGTTTTATTATTTTGGTTCCACAGAAACATGAGTCCTCTGGAAGAAGGTTTTGATGACTTCCTGACATTTCTTCCATCAGAACAAATGTGAATGAATGACTGAACGATTGTGAATATTGAATGAATGAAAACTTATTTCCCTGTTAGGGAATAGTTTTTGCAGGAGAGAGCACATAAAAACAACCAGACATACCAGCACATAGTGACAACACCCTAGGCATTTAAAAAGCATCAGTATGAGCCGTATTTTAAATTACATGCTGGAATAAAATGTTGGTGCTTGTTATGCAGCTGAATCCTGTGTAGGATAAAAAGTAAGTGGCCTCTTTTAGTCCTCACCCTGGACATCCCATATCTACACTATGGAGTTAAAAACACCTATTCCAACCACACAAGGTGCCGTGGGTCTGCTATGATCCTCGGTCTAGATTTTTGGTGTACTGGTCTGCCCCAGAGGTAATACTGCACACTGGTTTCCCAGTTATCATACAGCCAACTTTGATGACCTCCAATTTGTTGCTATTTTGCGTGGACAGTGTTCCTGATTGGTTGGATATTAATGTGAAAATCAACACATCAATCCAAAATGTCCTGAAGGTCGTGGTTCCACTGTAGAACCTGGACATGGTGTTGTCTCTGCTGGTCCAAGTATCAGGTGACAAAATACTGCAGTCCTCGGCAGATGGGGTCTACACAGGTAATCGGCAGGGACAGGGAGGTGTAAAAATGATGACAAGTTTCCCTCAAGACGTAGGTGACCTCAACGAGTGACTGAATTGGTTCAACAGTGTAAAGTGGACCGCTTGTGGTTCTTCCGGCACAGTGAAGATGATTCACTTTCAAGTAGCTGACCAGGTGGTACAGGTGTGTTTGAAGCGTTCAGCTGCAGCTTGGTGAAGTGACCGTCTCACAGGGTCAATCAACATAAACACACTAATCATCAGTTTGTTTTTTCAGCTGTTTTTTATTGTTTACAACAAGGCTACATCACCAATGATGTCAAGGTGTCAGTCTCTCCGTCTCATTAGCCAGAGTTCACTCTGTCTCACTTTGTGGAAAAACAACTAAAATTCAACCCAAGTTAAAAAGGTCAAAGGTGACGCCAAATCCTCCAGCATTATGCCTCCTCAGGCAGCCGCTCAGCCAAAAGCATCATGGGAAATGTTCCGCTTTTTTTTTTCCTCCCCATGTCACGGACAATAAACATCACGATCAATGTCCCAAAAATAAATCTCCTCTTAAAAACTGTTGACCAGGCACATCCTCTGATCAGTGTGAACTGCTCCTGGTCCTGACCACGCCCACCTCATACTTGCAGCAGGTGAGCTCAGGAGAGGATTCTGCCAAATCAGTCCTCACTGTGTCAGTCTTTCAGAGCGGTTCGTTGCGTTTCACATTCGAAGTCCCTCCTCCATCATCATCACCATCGTCGATCATCTTCATCCCGTCCCTTTGGATCCTCGTCTGTAGTTGCAGCTTTTTGCCGTCACCTCTGAATGTTGGTCAACAAAACATTTAACCTGAAGATGAGAAAAACTGCGTTCAACAACTGACAACTTATCAGCGCTGTAAACCTTCTTCACACAAACTCTGAGTCACATGACACAAATAACACCTGGGCACAGATGTGAGTCATGTCACATGACCGATCCCAACAATTATAAGGGATTATTGACGAGCGAAAGCCTGATCAACATTACACATCCACTCACAACGTTGAACAATAAGATGTGAAGCTACAGGTGTGAATAGTCACCTGGTGTGGTGTGAACGTCGCAGCTATCGGAACAGTCTGGTGAACTCTCTGATGGCCCAACATACCTGTTTACACTCCTCAGCACTGAGAATGAAAAAAACAACAACTGGATAGTTAGACTGCCAGATGGTGGACTGTAAAAAACACTTACTATGGTGACACTAAGGCTGTCCTGTTTGTTTTCCGTCAGATGTTTGCAGTTATGGCTCAATAAATTCAGCAGCTCACACTGTATTTCTCCTGTTTTATTTCATTGGTGTAAAAACATCACACCATGCCAACCCCCGACAGGATTTCAGAGGACTCAGGTAAACTCAGGTTAAACTCAGGTTTGGCCTGACTTCAGCACAGGTCTGAACTTGTTCTAAATACTTCAGTTTTCCTGCGTGCCACCTTCAGGTTGGCGAGTCCTGACAGTAACCTGTCATAAGCCTCAGGCTGAAGAGACGACCAATCAGCATTCTCAAAAAAACAATGAACGTCTCCTATACTGTTTAAAATGGCGGCTAATGCTTCACGGTCAAGTGTTTTCTGTCCATTCTCCATAATCCAACATCTTTTAAATAATTAATCCCCAATTACCTGTGTGAGCTCTTCATTATATGATTTACCAGTAAATCAGAGCACTGATGGATCAGCTATCTATTTGTGAGTGGAAGATGTGCTGGTGCATCTGCTTGTATCTCAGGTGTTGCAGCATCTCACCTGGTCACCTGTTTGTGGAAGTCAGTCAGCTGTTTGTGCGTCACTGTCACGGCTCCTCCTGACGTCTCCTTCGGTAAACCTTTTAGAGCAGATTCTAACCAGCGACAGAAAGTCTAAAACAACAGCTAAAGGTTAGAGGAGGGCCAGGAACAGCGGGCATCACGTCAGGTTACCAGCGTTTACTCACAGGTCTGTCAAACACCATGACCTCCCAAAGCACTTCGGCCACGTCGGGCAGCGTGTACGGCGGGAGACAGAAACAACACGAGTGCATGAGCTGAGTGACGAGCTGCTGACCGTGCTGTTCCATGGCCTGACCAATCAGCTGCTTCCTCACCTCGAAGTCCTCTTCGTGCTGCTGACACACAGGGGGGAGGGTTCTGATGAGGCGGGAGGGGGAAGACTACTGACACATAGGTTGAGGTTTCTGATGGGGGGAGGTCAAATGGAAGAAAGGGGGCCCGAGATGGACAGACAGATAGGATGGAAAATTCTGTTCTGCCCCCTCTGTCATCAGGCTCTGCTCCTTGTGACTCACGTCGTTGGCGACTCCGGTGTGGATGAGGTCTCTGACGAACTTCATGACGCTGCAGTTGGCGTCCCGGTGGTCCAATGAGGTGGCAGCTATCGCACACTGGATGATGTGAATGATGATGCTGCTGCTGAGTAAAGTGACGGGACTCCTCTGCACAAACCTGAGAGAACAGACAGGTAGAGCTGTCCCCTGCTTCTGACTCCACCCTCAGTAGGTCAACAGTGTCTGTCGATGCGACCCCTCAGACTCACCTGGTGGCCAATCGGAACAGGTCGTCCACAGTGTCAGGGTGATTCCTCAGACCATTTGGCTGCTCCAACAGCTGGAAGGTTGGCATGCACAGAGCCTGAAGGAGACAAGATGATGATGGCATCATTGTCCTGGTAACAGTAAGATCGGGTCTGCAGGTGTGTGTTCATCTGGTGAGGAGGATGAACAATCTCTTGTATCGTTACCTGTAACATGTCGAGCAGTCCCTGCCTACAGCCCTCCTCCATGCCATACTCATCCACCAGGATGCTGCCCAGGTACAGGAAGCAGGAGTGCGGATACACCTGATACACACTCACCATCTACGGAAAGCAAAATATCCAATCAGAGCAGAGGTCACCGTGAAATTTAAAGATCAGCAACTGTTCATTAAGCTTCAGTTTCTTAGCTGATTGATCGTGACATCAATCTCCTACCACAGGTTTAATAAACGATCACAGAAAAATTGATCAAACTCAACAATCCTACCGACACACAAACAAATGACCTGTTCACCACACTGAGGAGCAACACAACAGATCAACACATGTGCAGGTGTGTCTCACCTGAGTGACGAGTGGCTGCAGCAGGGAGGCGGAGCCTTTACCCACACATCGCACAGCAAACCTGAGACAGCGACAGCATCGCTCAACTATCCTGTTGTCGGCCTGATGAGTGTTCAGAGTGTCCGACAGCACCGGCCAGATCTACAGGGGATTCACATGGTCTACAGCTGAGTCACATGGTCTACCAAAGAATTACATGGTGTACAGATGATAACCAGGTGAGAGATATGATGGGCCCTTCCAGAGAAAGCATGTCAGACAGGTGAGCTCAGGTGTTGTACCTCCTGGATGACCTTCTGACAGGGGTGAGTCTGTCCGTTTTCTACGATGGGGTTTGTGTGTCTGAGGGAAAACAGACAAACCTTCAGTGTATGCTGTTTGAATAAAGTCTGATACAGATAAAGGATCAGATGGCCTCACCTGAAGATGACAGCCAGTCGGTCCAGCCACACGGTCGGATCAGCTGATTTACCATTTGTCGATTCTTCTGCCAGAAGCTGAAACCACACAAACATCAAGCTTGGTCTGGTTGTGTTGTTGTGAAGACACAAAAAACTTTTTGTCAGACTCGACAGAAAAACTGCATCCTCATCTGGTTCTCACACACACACACACACACACAGAAAAGCACAAAAATACAGATGCACACACTGACCTTCTTCAGAGCCAGGACTTGAACAGCGCACAGGTCACTTAAACACTCTGCAATCTTCTCCAGAGGAAGACGAGCCAGGACCAGAGCCGTTCCTGTACAGGTGAACAAGTGAGAAGGTGGTTGAAAAACTGTTCGGCCGTCATCTCCAGCGGGTCAAAATACCACTGAGCACACCCACCTGATGATGTCACCACAGTTGCACTGAATTACCTTTGAGCAGTCCTACGGCGGCCTCTGTGGACAAGGCAAAGGAGTCGAGGGCGCGGGCAATGTCCAGCAGCCCTTGGAAGTGTTGAGCCATGTGGTCTCTGCACACAGAGCAGATGTTGTGGATCGCCTTTGCCGCCGCTGAGGCCAGAGGCTTCTCTCTAAGACCCTTCATCAGGTAGTTCAGCACAGGGTCTGACATGAAAAACACAGGTTAACAAAATAAAATTGAGACAGGGGTTCAAAGATAACTGCTCTCTTCTTGAGATTTCTCTGGAGTATGACTTGATTATCCGTTAATATTTGATTGGTAACTCTTAGAGAAAAACAACAGATTTTATTTTTCCAGGGATTGGAAACAAAACAAAAAAATGAAAGCTTCCTACCAAGGAACCTCGGGTTTCTGTCCACGACTTCACTCATCTCTCCAACCAGCTCAATGCTCGTATATCGAACAGCCATATGGACGCTTTCAGGAAGTAGGACCACTTGCTGCAACACCTCAGACAGCGTTGGGTTGTTCTCTCTGGGTTGGAAAGAGACCAGAAGAGCGCTTGAGTTTCTCCCACGTCGTATAACCGAAGGAAGTGCTCTCTTTAAATCTGAACGTGTTCTACAGATTTTCTTCACTTTCTGTTGTTTCCTATGATACTTACGGATCAACACTTTTTGCAATGGCAGCCATGATGAACAAGACAGCCTCTGTCACTTCCCAGGGAGGGTTCCCCTCTTTTAACGTGGAATATAACTGATAACAAAAAAAGGTCTTTGACATAGAACATAACTGAAGAGAAACAGAACGTCCATAACATAGTTAAGAACTGAAAACAAAAGTAAAAATTGTCTACTGTCATATTGACCACACGAGCTGTTTGATCATTTGTAGGTTCCGTTACCTGAGAGAAACACTCCATCGATCCAACTAGGAAAATAACATCCTTGACAAGGTCTGAAACCCTCATCCTGAACTCTCCAAAGTCATCTGTGTCCTCTGGGATTCCCTCCTTTAAGGAAGAAAGGTTTTGTGTCAGTTTAACTTAAACTAACATGATGAACTAATGATTCTCAGGATTTCATCATGGTCCTGTGTAAACCTGATGAGAGTTCTTACGTGGTCAGGGTCAAGTTGACAGTGTCTAGCCAAACAGTGCAGAAGTCTCTGAATGTAGGGTCTGAAGATGGTGTGAAGCGCTGCATCATTTATTTTATACAGGTGTTCTCCAAGACGGTACCAGAAGTTAAAGGAAATCTCCACCACCTAAACCACAAAAAAATTGTTTGCAAGCCAGGTTTCAACCAACACACAGGATGGCCAAGAACTCTGGCAGCTGAAGTTGTGGTTGTTTCTGTACCTCATACTGTGGGTGTCCTGCACAGATGAGCAGCAGCTCCAGGGTCCTCAGGTCTCCCATCCCCTGACCTGGACTCCTGACAGTGGTCTCCAAGAATGTCTCACAGAGCTCAGTGAAGATCCTGCAGTAGTTCAGCACTCTGACAAAAGACATTAGACAGTGACTGATAACGTACGTACATAAACATAAACCCACTGAAGAATCGCAGCCAGGTTCCTGTGTTCTCACTTGTCGAGGTCTTCTCGGGCCACAGCCATGTGATAGGCTGTCTCCAGCGTCAAGACGCCCTGGAAAAGCTGCAGAGCTAATGCCATGTTGGTGTCCACATTTTCAATGGCGTAGAGAGCCGAGCAGACACAGTCTGACGCTGCCTCATGGAGGTTAGTGGAGGTTTCATCCCTCTGCTGTGAAAACATTGGGAAACACAATATCAACACACACAACAGGTCAGTAATAATTTTCTGCCTCCAATGAAGCAGACGTCTCTGTAAAGATGTCAGTCCAGTAGAGATTAATTTAGAGTGATTCTCACCAGGACTTGGAAGAGAACCATGAGCAGCTGGTTACTGGCCATGAAGTTACTGTCCAGGACACCCAGATTGAACCAGCTGCCCAGACAGCGAAACACCTTGATGAGCATCTTCTCGTCGCTACCCGTCTTCTCCACACACGTTGTCTGAAATTCAACCCAACACCCATACCTTTATGACTTGTCATCTGTCACCATATTTTAGGTTTCACAGGTCTGAAGGAATCAACTTGATAAACACTGAGTGATGAATGGGCTTCTGGACGAGCCACTTTTCACTTCCTGAATCCAGCTCAACATTATCTTTCCGCTGACTTTTATGTTTGTCTTGTCTTATATAATACTGGACACACACACAAAGAGTTTAACACAAGAACCAGGCCGAGGACAGCAGCAGGTAAAGAGTCACTGTATTAACAAACCGATTACATTGCAGGTCATCAAAAGAGCTGCTCTAATTACATTTGTGTTTTCGTGATAGTCTTTGATCACATCACAGTCATGACCCTTATATACACCTTCATCCAGCTGTGTGTCCAGCACCACCATTAGCTACCATGGAGATGTTCTCCACAAACCACAGCACAAGCCTCTGAACTCGCCTCCATCATTATCCAGGGTCTACACTGCAAACCAGATACTCCAGTCATTTGACTCCAGACTACAAAAATTAACAATGAAGACAATCAGTCCCACAAAGTACTGAGCCACAACAGAGTCCACAAACCAACAACAACCACAAGAAAGAAACACAGCGGACAGAGGATGGAGGACAAGAGCGGAGTGACGTAATCACCAATGTTAATATAAAAGAAGCTCATTAATAACAATGAAACAGACCAGCAGGGTGACCACGGTGCTGGAGTAATAAGCCAGATCCTCAATGATCTCTGTTCTCCGATTGGCTCCAATCCGTAGAGATCGACTGTGAACTTCCTCTGGCAGCACAGTGAGGATCTCTACCAGGAAGGGCATGGAGCTGATGTCATTACTGTACCTGAGAGGAGGCGGAGACACAGACAGGTGAAATCAGAGGATGACTGCAGCTCAGCACAGACAAACGCACCCGTCCGTAGTGTTAGCAACACCTGTCTGTAGTGATAATTAGCGCTGACCGTAGTAGTGTATATCACCTGTCAGTAGTGTGAGACACTGGAGGGAACACCAGCTAACGAAGAGAGAGAAGCACAATGATGCTTACTTTTCTATGAGTGTGTGAACACATCCTTTCCACGAGGCCATCTGCAGGGCGAGGTCTGCGATGGCTAAAGCCAGCTGACGGAAGAGAGACAGGGTTAATAATGATGCAGTTCCTTGAATAACATAATAGTAAGCAATTTATCGATACAGCGGATTTAGGATTGTGACTTTAACACAATAGTAATGTAACATTGCTGCAATGTGCATGAGGTTCTGTTTGTGTTCCCTTGGTCTGAGGAAGAACCACACAAATTCACAGGGTTCTTCGAGGTAAAGATCAGAACCTGGTCCCAGTTGGTTCCCTTCCTGTAGCATCTAAAGCTTTGTCGCTGTCTCTGGTGGTAAAAATAAATGGTTCACAGGAGGGAAATAATGTTACCTGGGTGACAATGATGGGGGAGAGATCTTTGAGGTTCTGAATATGGGTCAGCAGAGAGTCTCGGAGTGCATTGTGGGTCTCCGGTGGAAGCTCATAGAAGGAAGTCTGGATCTTCATCTTCATTGTCTGAGCAGCAAAGTAACACGACTCAACGTCTTGTTTGAGCTGCAACAACTGGTCCGAGATCTCCCACGCATACATCTGATGGACAGGAAAGGAAGTGATGTCATTATACCTGACCAACCTTGAGCACCTGGTGTGAGGTGCTCCCTTGGAGAAGCTGCACTGTGGTTCACTGCCTGACATCACTGAGACAGGTGTCAGAACACCCAGTGACCTGAGTTCATACTAAATGATACTGAGTCATGTCAGGGCTGATCAGACTGGACTTAACACCACTGAGTCACATAGCATCTGTACTTGAGTTTACTGAGTTCACACCAAAGTGAAACAAAGCATGTGATATTGTTTCTCTTATCTAAAACTTGATCTGGTCTGTTTGAGTTACAACATGCGTGTGGATGAACTGCCTCCAGCGGGCAGGTTCACGAAGTTAAAGAACAGTTAACAGACAGATGCAGATCGGTGACGTCACCAGTTCATCCGCCAATCACAATGCTGGAAAATGTACCGGCAGTGTTTAACTGTAAAGAGTCGCATCAGGACCAGACTATGTTAGTCCAGGTCCACGGTCCAGACCTTCACCCAGAAACAGGAAGAGTAAAAATGTCACGAAGACTCAATGTTCGGGTCCAGAACATGGACTCATGGAATCTGGACTCCGGTCCCGGTCTAGGTCTGGGCCACGCCCTGTGACAACCACAGTAACGTCAGCACTCATTTTGACAGTGAGACCGGAATATTTTTTTTATAAGCTCTTTATTAATCAACATTATGTGAGTCTGGTCTGAACACTGCCTCTTTATTCCAGCAGCGTCCGGCTGTTGAAAAACTTCACCCATTCTTGGAGGGATTTCGGTGTAGGCCTGTCCTGCCTTATTATCACAATAAACCAGAAGTGCAGGTCACTCCAGCTAAAAGTTACTTAAAGCCGAAGACTCAACTTTGACGGAGCAGTGATATTACACATGCTAGCATGCTAACCGAGCTAGCCAGATGCAGCAGAACAGGCCTGCTGAAACCTTCAGAGACTAAAACAGGTTCTCGCTCTGACACAGCGACATTTAATCCCTTACACTCAATCAATCACTGAGGTTCAAACTGCAGGGTCAGCGTTTATCTCATTACCGGACAGCAGAAAGCCAAAAAGCTACAGTTTGCATTTCATCCATTCATTTAGCTAGCTTCGTTTAGCTGTGATGCTAACGGAACTCCTCTGAGACTGCGCACTTCAGTTCACCTGATCTTCTTAAAGCGGGTAAAAAGTTGAAACCCGGCCCAGACAGACAACATTAAACCCCCCCAGAGGTGTCCTCTGTCCCGCTGCTCCGGTCCCCGGCCTCTCCCATTTTCTCACCGATCTCTGGAGCTCTCCGAGCCACACCGAGGCTCGCTCCTTCCCGGTTGGGTCCGGGTCGTGGTACAGGGCTTGGACCGCCTGGTAGACCAGGGGCAGGCTTGGTTTGCCCCCCTCCATAGGTCAGGTCACAATCGGGGATCTGGGAAGGCAGAAAATTATCCTACACAACTGAGCGGAAAGAGTCCTAAACGGTCTGAGTGTCGACCGCCATCTCGCACAGGCTTCCCGTGTCCGACTGTGATTCTGCCGCGACTGGAAACACAGACCGGAACATTAGTTCCGCTCTAAAAATGGCTGCTGTCGTCTTCATTTCTTTACAGTAAATCTATTTGGTGTTACCATCTACTGTCATCGTGTGTACGTTATTACTTGTTTGAATTTCTCAGTGACTTTTCTGCTTTGTAAAGGTTTGCCTCTTGTATTGTTATTAATATTATTAGAAAACTTCACAAGGCAACCAGGTTGAGTGGAGACTGTAAATTGGCTGAGAATGAGCTTGAATGATTGTCTCTATATGGTCTGTGATAAGGTTGGCAGAGGGTTAGGTGACCTGTTCATGTTGAAAGGGTTTGGTTTTAGACCATGGTCTACAGTCTAGACTCGGGGCCCACACTCAGGATCAAGACCATGGTCCGGCCTTTGGACCTGGGAGAATAGGTTTAAATGAATAGTGACCAAAGGATCAATGAATCAACTCTTCAATAAAAGAATATTGATGTACTGACATTCATTTTTATGTTATGAGATAGATAGACGTGGTTCGATGACCTGACCCCAAAGTTTTACTGCACTAGAGCTGTACAGATGATCTTGCTCTAAATGAGCGACCTTCATTCTGGAGTGAACATGTTTACTCTTGCTTCCCAAAGACAACATTTACACACCAGTTTATTGTTTATTTCCACTTTTTTTTGTAGTTTATTGAACTTCAACAGAAATTAAAATCTGACAGGTGCATGCTGATCCTTTACCTGTCGACCAGTCAACACTGGACACTTGGAACAATCAGAAAAATACATCATCTACTTTAATTTAAACACTGAAAACAACAATTACCCCACTCAGTCTGGTTGGAGGACTATGGTCTATGGCTTAATTTAGTACTAGCCCTTTGAGGGGCCAGTATTATGGCCTTTGCAGGCTTCATCTTCGTCACCTTATATGTCAGCCAGGTGTTCGTCTCCACCATGAAGATGTACTACTTCCTGGGTCACACCACGTGCGCCCTGGAGTCTGCCATGGGATCAAGAGCAGGTAAATGAATTCACTTGATATTTTTTTTGATTTTTATCTCAGCAGTGAGAAGAAGAACAGCATTACAGGTCTGATAAGAGACAGTGTGTTTCTTCAATCAAGTTCAGAGGATGCACCGACTGTGGCATAAGGTACCAAAGAGGTGGCTCAGACTTTATAGGACACTGTGATGTCACTACATCAAGATACAAACAATTAACTTTATAGGTTAACTGTAACCTCAAGGCTGAGTAGAAGATGGGTGTGGCTCAACCCACAAGTACAAATGTAGTCAAACTGAGAACGGATGCAGTACTAATGTAGAACTGGGTTGTCAGCTGCTGCGGCGGTGCAGTCTCAGTTTGTTCTGTGGCATCGTTTTCAGATTCAGGTAAACACTGAGTTGCAGATCATCGTTTCTTTGTCCTTTCATCCATGACTTTCTGTTGTCCTCAGGTCTGGTGACATCCTGGTCTTTGGCTGCCCTGTCTTTAGAGAGACATTTGATCATACGCAAACCGTTTGGAACCTCTAAGTTTGGCAGAAATCACGCTCTCACGGCGGTTGCCTTCGGCTGGTTCATAGGGATCGGCTGTGTGTGGCCTGGGCTGCTCCTGTGCTCCTGACTGGTACACCTACAACAAAGAGTTCAACTGTATCAGCTACACAAACCTTCTGAAGGTGTCCTGGTTCATTGTTCCACTCTCCATCATCATCTCCTACTCTCAGCTACTGGCTGCCCTAAGAGCAGAGAGTTTAAAATCAATCGATCAGTATCTTACTGTTTTGTAGGTGGTACATGGTTCATAATGTCCACCTAGTTATATATAAAAACCTGGACCTCAGTTCAGTGGACTAACAAAGTCTGAGACTTGGGGCAGTAAAGCACAGAATGTTGTGATATAGATACAAACATTTTTCTCAAATAGGCTGAGATTTTCACAACAGAGGGTGATGTTTTTCTTGTGCAGGTTGTGGCTCAGCAGACAGAGTCAGTCTCCACTCTCAAGGCTGAGAAGGAGGTATCAAGGATGATCATGGTCATGGTGGGCTCCTTGATGAAATGCTATGGCCCGTTTGCCTTTGCCACTCTTTACTTTGCCTACTCCTCAGAACAAAACAAAGATCGTCGACTGGTCACTATCCCAGCTTTCTTTTCCAAAAGCTCATGTGTCTACAATGGGCTCATCTATGCCTTGCATGAACACAGCTGAGCAAACAGAAACCAGTTTTCAGCAGGTAATTTAGACGAGTACTGTTAGCCTTCACAAACAGTTTCAACCATCAGTAACACCAGCAGGTGAACAGGAAACAGACAGAAGAACAGGTGAGGATATATCAGCAGGTTTAATAGCTGTGACTGCCAAATGTTCAATTGACCAACGACGCATTGAGGTGCTCCACTTTAAACAGCTCATAGTAGTTACAAAGACACATCATCATCACTGTCCTGTGTAACTGAATAAGCATCAGAGGATCAGATTGAGATCAATTACCACACAATGAACAGAGACTGACTGATTTTTACAAACCTCTGTGGACCAAAGTGTCTCAAGTTGAACTTTATTGTCAGGTTTCTGATGTTTGCTTCATCCTGATTCAGCTGCTGTTTTTCCTTCTTCTCAGTTTAACACCTGCACCATGGAAACAGTCTTTGGAAAGAAAATGGACCAATCATCTGAAGTCTCTTCAAAGACAGAAAGGTCTGCAGTTTCTACACTTTCTTAACATTGGGGATAAAAAACACACATCCTTTTACTGGCTGGAGAGAAAATATTCAATATAAATGTTTAGCTGTATTACAGAATATGTAAATACAGCTAATGTTAAGCTGCTCATCTTTATTTTACTGGAAGAGGTTTATGTGAAGAAAAAGGGAACACAAAATTTAATAAAATATAGTAAAGATATTTTTGTCCTTGGTTGCTTTCAGTTTCACAGCAGTCTAAACACAAACAAACTTTCTTCTTTTTATTGATAAACAGGCTGTAAAAGTCAGAAAACAGCTTGTGCTCCAGAACATTCACGGTCGTTTGACGTCATCAACACAAATCAAAGAGACAGGAATCAAATGTGTGAGGCACCAGAAGGAAGAGAAAAAAACTGAACGTGAATAAAAATGTACTCAATAAATTATTTCTCAGAAACCCGACAACTGTTCGTATCTCTAGAACTCGTCGTGTCGTAGTAACGCCTCTCCAAAGTCTGTAACTTGACTTCCAACGAACATCTCAAATTTGTCCAGAATTTCCTTTTTGGTCAGTTTTCCATCCTGAACAAAGACAAAAAAAAAGGAAGTAGAAGAGGTGAAGAGCCACAGAGTGATCAGGTTAATGTGAAACAGTCACATGACAGGAAGTAAAACAAGCGATTGATCAGATGTTTGAACAGTCAACCTTGTTGGCATCAGATTCATGCAGCAGGTGTTTGGCTTCAGCTTCAACGTGGTCATAGTCAGGCGGGAGAATCCAGTCCAGAGTTTCCTCTTTGTCCATCTTCCCATCATGGTTTTTGTCTCTGAACTCTGAGAACTGTTGACGTTCTGTCTCCACCCAGTCTGGTTCTTCATCACCGTCATCCTCTGCAGTGTACATGTCACCTGCAGGAACGATTGGATTCATTATACTAACTCACAAACAGCAACCCTGCCAATGAGTCAAAAACTAACAGCTGATGTCCTGCAAGGTGTCTGACCCCAAACGCTGTGATCACCAGGCCCTGCTGGGTCTGATTGGTGGATGTAGAGTATTGGCCTTCTTACCGATGTACTCCTTCAGATCGATGACACCATCTCCATTCTTGTCAATATCTTCCATTGTCTCCTGTGACAGCAAGCAGGTGGCTTGAAAAACTATCTCAGTATGAACTAGTGTATTATCCCAATTAACAGACAAATCATCTCAGTGACTTCAGTCTCACCTGGACCACGATGTCCCTCATGTGTTCATGATCTTCAGGATGTAGGAAAGCTGTGAACTCATCTTTGTCTGCGATCGAATCTCTGTTTTTGTCTGCGGCTCTGAAACGTCTTTCGTCCCTCAGCATCATGTGGGTGTAGTTATAATCCGTGTCTGTCTGAGGGTCATCTGTCAGAGGTAATCAGTCAATCAGCTGATGGATTAAGAGAACCGATGAGTGTCACTGCTGTTTCACTTGACTGTGAAGTAAGAACTAATTGACTTGTTGGCCTTATAAACTCACTGTGTCAGGATCTTTTTGTGTCTGTGGCTTTTTGTCACCATTATGAGTGTATCACTTAATATACATACAGCTTCTTTAGTTCTTCACCTGCTCTGCTCTTTGCCCCCACTCTTGCCTGCTGGAGCTGTCACCTTCCTTTCCACCACCCACTGTACGTATTACTTGATCTGAATAATGTGTGTGTAAGCAGTGTTTGAGCGTACCGAGATAACTCCCATATGTGACGTTCTTATACTCCTCCCAGCTGATCAGACCATCAGCATTCATGTCGAAGTCTTTCCACTGATGCTCCACACTGTCATAAATATGTTTCTTCTGAGTCTGTTTGATCCAGAACTTCAACTCCTCCTCAGAGATGAAATCATCTTTGTTACTGTCCATTTTGTCCACGATGATGCTGCACAGAGACAAAGGTGTCTGTCAATAATGTGAATAAACAGCAGGCTCTGCGTACATGAAGAAAAACAGCTGCCTGATCTGGTTGTTGCCACGTTGCTGTGACAAAAACTGATGAAGCAGGAAGTAGAAATAAGAGCATTTCAAGCACAATTTAAGGAAGACATTTCCTAGTATGTCATTTATATGACAGGAATCTGAGCCGCACAGGTACACAGATCACATGACTGCTGGTCACTGATCTTTCGTTAAGAATATTGCTAATGAGATACGATTATGAACTCACCCAAGCCTTCGTTTGCTCTCCTCCGGGGGGAGTTGTTCGAAGGTTTTGGCTTCATCTTGACCCAGAAAGGCTTCGTGATCGTAGTCGTAGTTCTTATTGTCGTCATGTTGGAGATGACTGAGTGGCTCTTCGTGGACGACTCGAGTCTTCTGCTCTGTCGGTTTACCGTTTCCACAGATGATGCAGAGAGCAAAATACATCAGAAGTGGATGCATCATCCTGACACACTGACAGAGAGCAAAGGAATTCAAGTCGTTTGTACACGTCAAACAAACAGACCTGACCTGACACGAATAAAAACTGCTGACAGACCAGAACGTTCAGCAGATGATTTTAGTTTGATAGTAAAGATGACCAATTGCAGCCGAGACAAGCTGACTGCTTTCAGTTATTATAAAGTAACTTCATACATTGCTGCATTTCCTCTGATCTGAGTTTACATATGGACCCGTGTCAAAGAAAAAGAAAGTTTATTTAATGAAATGTTTCACCAATATTTAAGTTTAAACATAAATTCATCAGTAAAACCCACAAAGACAAACATTTGACACAATTATTAGCTGAGTGCCTTCAATTCACTGCATAAAAACAAAGGTGTAATATCCAGAGACACACAGTGACACAAGAGAATCACAGAACTGTAAAAGTACTAAATATATATTTATAATTACTTTCATATCGTCAGTAAAGTAGTTGATGTTAAACTTTTAAGGATCAGTTGTTGTTCTTTTCAGATGGAGTCCATTCTCTGTTCTTCTCTGTGTACACTGATTTTCTTATCATTCATAAATCTTGGCAGTGTGAATGAAGCAGGTCGATGACAGAGAGACACCTGAGATCTCACCTGTCTCCGCCGGAGCTGCCGTTCTCACCGTCTCTTTCCTCCGCGCTGGCCGACAGTCATGCACTCGGTCCCCGCTGAACTTTTCCGTCCGACCGACACCAATCCGGTGCTTCGTGAAATATTTCCGCGATTTGATTGGTCCGTTTCGGAAAGCGCTGGCCTTTTTTCCCCCGATGACGTGTACGAGTCCGTCATCATCCTCGATTTTAACTGGTTGATCTCCACGATGAGACCAATGTCAGCGGAAAGTGAGATTCACCGATGAGAAAAGTCACAGCTGCCACGTCGTTATAAAAAAACCCCAAAAACAAAACAACCCCAAAACAAACCTTCAAGGAATGACCAGATCTTCAAAAAACAAAAATTAAATTACGTTTTTCTCGGGAGCTTTTATTAAAACTATTAAACATTTATGAAAAAAAGACCTTTTATTTGTAATATTTCTAGATTTAGTTTTTCACCTCGTTAATAACAGTGAAATAAAGAGTCAACACCAGGACTCAGTGTTTCCACATTAAACTGCATGAACCAGTACCATCAGGGACCAATGATGTCACCTGGTGTGAAAGGGGGCGGGGCTAAATAAACCTGTTAGCATTACCACAACTACCAAAGTTGTGTGACTTTGTGTTCAAAACACATCAAGAGGACCTTTAATGTACGAACAGGAATGTTAAGATTTGACGGACACTCACATATGTATGAAACGATTCTATGATCTCTATCAGACCTCGTGGACGTGTGGTTCCCAATCCAATAATCCAGGTGGATTATTAGATTATATATATATATAATATATACATCGGTGTCTGGGCCTTGGTCCAGTTGGAATTACATTCTAAAACAGAGGCCTGCACAGAGTTCCAGCTGTTCTCTATGAAGGGTTGAAGTGGCGGAGTGTGGATGTGGATTTTTCTTTCACCTCAAATATTCTATCTGGTTATGTGAATCTGGCCCAAATTGTATTTCCAGTTTCACCAACATATTGTAGGCCACATAGATTACAAATTATTGTATATACACAACTTTTGGGTGGAATGTTTCCCTGATTAGCAATTTTGTAGGCGTTTTGGTTGTGTTTATTAGACACGCACACTTGCTGTTTAAAGAATGCAGTAGTGGTGTGCAATACTGAAAAGATTTCGTATCGATCCGACATAAAGGAAATAAAAGGCAGTATCGCCAATATCGATATTTTTTAATAATTAAGGTGGTTTCTTCAAACTGCAAAATCTGAATGATTTTTCATGATCTTTAACTGTTTGCATAATTTTTCTTGTGGATCATTAATTAGTTAAAACTCAGGACAGAATTTGGGCAAAGCTTTAAGGAAAGTATAAAATATTTATTATTACAACAAGGTTTTATCTTTAGAAACAATAGAACATCAGAACAATACAACCAATTTTAAATAAACAAAGAGCACAAAAACATAATTTAAGAACTAATAAAACATTTTCAACATTTTTTCAAGTATGTGTGTGTGTGATAAAGTATGTATGAATGTTATAAAACTTAGAAAAACACGTTGAAACAAAGAATTAGCAAAAATTGCAAAATTATCAAAAAATGTATTTAACAGTTTTGTTAAGATTTGATTAGACAGTTTGCTGTCGTTACATTATCTGCTTGAAAATACTGTACCTCGGGTTAGGCTCCCTTTTCGTGGCTCTGCCATTCTTCCAACAAAACACGTGCTGCTGAGGACCGACAGTCGGGCCGCTCAGTCACCAGACGGTTCAACATCAGGCCTGCTCCGGCCTGAGGAGCAGCACTCACAGACAAAGGCAAGCCTGGTTGTCTTTGGTGAAACTGCAGCAGTGTGGACAAGAGAAACTGAAAGAGAAGTATCAATATTATTTTATTATTATTTAGATCAATATGCCCAAAAACTGAAATTCAGTCATCGGTTTTGTTTTGGGGTCAAATAATGGTTTATTTTGGCTTTCACCAGGTAAACCTATCACTCACTCAGTCATTTTCCACTGCTTTTCTGTCGTGGTCACGGGGTTTCCTGGAGCCAAACCCTGCAAATATTCTGGGTTAGGGCGGATACATTCTGGACAGGTCGCTAGTCTATGGCAGGACAGATGATCGTTTAAATTTCTATTCTTTCTGAATGAAGCAACAAACCTGTGGTTGTAGAAGAGCTGCCCTCCTCTTCTGGAGAATTGAAGGTTCCTGATTTCTCTGACTACTTTGTGGACATAAAAGGAATTATGTTGGACACATCATGGGGCTTAATTTGGAGGAACTGTTTGTAGCATTTTCTAAGAAAGGTCCCAGAGTACCCTCTGCTGGCCAGTGCGGAGAAGAGTATTCTAGAGGCCTGTTTTTGAAATCTTAAATAGGAGTGCAGATCCTATGGAACCTTAATAATTGTGATTTAATGAGACCCTCAAAATGTGTTTGGGGTGAAAGCTGGTCTTATGGAGTATAGCATGAGTATCCGTTTCTTTGTAAAACACCTTGATCTCTAACCTGTTTGTCTCATGGAATTTGGTTTTTGTAAAATGGTGTGTTCAAAAAATCAATTGAATTGTGATCCAAAGTTTATTTTAATTTAATGGATGGATTGAAATTGTTAAGCATGTTCAGGAAGAGCTCAAAATCATCCTGAGTGGGTCCATATGCCCCAGATGTCCTCCAAATATCTATAATAACTGATTGTTTTTTTGGTCACACTGTTGGAGGGCACCTGTTTTCCAGCCTGTCATAAAAATGTTGGCATAAGTGGGTGCAAATTTCTTACCCATTGCTGTGCCCTTCATTTGTCAAAAAAACAAACAAAAAAAACAACAACAACAACAATAACAACAAAAAACAAACTAACTTGTCATCAAATTCAAAATCATTTCTCGTTAAAGTAATCTCAGTAATTGTAGTTGTCACAGTCTGCCCCTGTCTCTCACCCTGCACTCAGTACTTTTCCACTGCTCACACCACACCTGCTCTCACCCAGTTAATGAGCACACCTGTAGCCCATCCCCTGCAATCAACCCCAGTATATATTCACCAGCTCCACACTCACTCTTTGCCAGATTGTTCTTTACCATGCGAGACTTTCCAGCGTTTTCCTGTCTGACTTCCTTGTACCGACCCAGCCTGTCTCCAACTCTCCCGCCTTGTCTGCCTACCGGTAATTTACCTCTGCCTTCTGTGCTTGACCACGAATTGTGCCTGTGCCCTTTTGATCCCTGGTTGCCTGTTTTGACCAATTTTTCTGCAATTAAACGAGTGAACCTCTCATTGGTCCCAACCCAGTCTCACCCAATAGCATACAAATAACACGACTTTACATTTTGAAAATGTGTGCAATGGATATGCCAAAATTCAGTTCCGCGTGCAGATGATACGCGCAGCGCCCCAATATAATCCTAATGCCAACGTGTTCGGAAAGACTTGGACCTTATGGAAAATGACGAATCACTTTATAGCGCGAGACCATGAACGCACATGCGCAGGTAGACAAGAGGAGCTACGAGATACGAGAGGTATGAGGTCCTGTTTATCTTTACACATTTTATATATATAATTTTACAATAAATGAATGGTAGTACCTTTAGTTCTATAAGTCACTTTGTTTTACACGTTTTGCTTCTTTTTTTTTTTTTTTTAGCTTTCATGATATGCAATATGTTATGGTAGGTCTTAATGAAAAAGCGTTAGCGTTGGCTAGCATTAGCTAACATGACCATTTATGGGCATGACTGACAGTAGCTGCTTTGACATTAGTAACGTTATATCAAATTGCGTTTACTTTTATATCAGCTAAAGGGGGGCAGGGTTAGGGTTTAGGGTTAGGGTTAGGTTGGGGTTAAAACGCAACACTCTGAAGAGTGTTGTGAGGAGCTCTGGCACAGGGTTAGGGTTAGGGTTAGGGGGTTAGGGTTAGGGTTAGGGTTAGGGGGGGGGGGGGGGGGGGGGTTGGGGTTGGGGTTGGGGTTATGAGTTTGGGTTAAAATGCTATGCACTGGCCTACTGGTCTGACAAAATGAATGAATGGCAGAATGGAGAGAGAGGTGGTCCTTCCCACCGGGGAGCAGGGTTCGATCCCCAGGCAGAGCACCGGGCAGAAGGAAGAGAGGGACCTGCCTAAAACACACTTATAAAAGGGGACGGGCCCAGCAAATAAATGAAAATAATAAAAAGTTATAAATATATGTATATATTATATATATTATATTAATAAAATGATAAAACAACGTAGACTAATATAAAAAAACACACTTGTGTTTGTGGGGAGGGGGGGGCTGGGAACCGTCCCAATTGGAAGCCATGCGGATCACCATCGGGAGGTGCATATGATAATAAAAAAAAAAAAAAAAAAAAAAAAAAAAAAAAAAAAAAAAAAAAAAAAAAAAAAATTAAAAAACAAGCATTTATAAATAGTAAAAACATTAGTAAGTTAAAAGAGGGTTTCCTGCCCCTATTTCTATTGTACCAAATACTAAAATTTGTTGGGAATAAAAGAGTAAAATATGCACCTCCCGCCTAGGTGGGGATTCGAACCCCAGTCTGCCGTGTGGCAGACCGGGGCATTAACCATTCTGCTATCTTACCGGTTGTATTGGGATGGGATCCGCCTGGTCCAAGAACAGTGCAGGAACAAGCTCGGGAGGACCATACCCGGAGGTGGTGGATGTAGTTTACCTTCTTTCAGTCATCATTTAGACCTCCAGGCACCGTGGTCCCGAGCTTGTGGATCCAAATCTTCTCCGCTCTCTTCCTCTGCCCACAGGTCCAACGGTCATTGTTTTCTAAAACTGTTATGATGATTTGGGTGGGGGAATGTAGTTGAAAATGCTGTACCAGGGGGGTTGTGAGTCGACCTTCCCCAATGTTATAAAGGTGTTGTGATAGGCGGGTGTGTGTGGAATGTTTTGTTTCTCCTATGTAGTGTTTATTGCAGAGTGTGCATGTAATGATGTAAACTATGTTGGTGGTAGTGATGGAGAAGGAGCCGAGGGTAGGAAAAGCTGTGTTGCTGTATGGATTGTGGATGAATTTTCTGTTCCTGTAATGGTGACTATGTGGAAGTGGGGGTGTAGGTCTATGGTCGGTGAATTGGGATTTGATGAGAATGGATTGAAGGCTCTTGTGTTTCCTGTAGGCTGAGATGATCTTATGGTTATGGAAGGCCGGGTGTTGAGACTGTGTTATAGAAAAGTTTTGTTTGATGATGCGGTGTAAGTGGGTGATTTGGTGAGAGAAAGTTGAGACAAACGGTATCAGACGTGAAGGTGGAGGAGAGTTGTGATGAGTAGGTGGGGTGTGTGTAGGGGGTGAGCTTGGGCCGTAGCTGTCCTTGGGGTTGGGGTAGGGAAAGGGATACAAATCCTGGTTCAAATGGGGGTTAGGGAGGGAGTGAGGGGTAGGGGGTGGGTTAGGATTAGGGCAGGGGGTGGGGGGTAGGTTAGGGTTAGGGTAAGGGGACAGGGATGGGTTAGGGTGAGGAGATGGGAATGGGTAGAGGTTAGGTTTAGGGTGAGGGAAGGGATAAGGGTCAGGAGTGGAGGAAGGGTAGAGGTGGTGTAATGGGTAGGGAACAGGATACAAACCTTGGGTTTGGTGGTGGGGAGGACTTACCGACGGCCCAAGCTCACGGACCTGGGGTGAGGGGAGAGAGTGGGGAGTTGGAGAGAGGGAGGGAGAGCGAGTGGGAGCGAGAGAAGCCAGTGTGGAATTTTTTATGGAACGGAGGAATCGTTTGGAATAGCCTCTAGGGCGTAAACTGCTAAAAAGGGTACTGGTGGCTGTGTGAAAGTCCTGAATGTTGCTACAGATACGAAAAAAACGGATGATTTGTGACTTTATAATTCCCTTAAAAGTGTGTTTAGGATGGTAACTGGATTTATGGAGTAATGAATGGGTATCTGTGGGTTTGAAATAGACTTTTGTCTGTAGTGTTTTGTGGGTGGTGTTGGTAGGCCTGAAAAAAACTGTGGTGTCTAGAAAATTGATATGTGTTGTATCTATTGTGTATTTTACAGTAATGGAAGGATGATGGCTATTGAGAATGGAGATGAATTCTGAAAATTTGGACTGTTCGTGGGGCCAGATACCGAAAATGTCATCTAAAAACCTAAGGTAGAGTGATGGTTGAAGGGGACATTTGGCTAGGGCTTCTCGCTCCCACTCGCTCATGTAGAGGTTGGCATAGGCCGGGGCGAATCTCTGACCCATGGCTGTCCCGTGGACCTGTAAGTAGAACTGGTTGTTGAAAAGAAAATCATTGTTGTTTAAACAGAGTTCTATTAGTTGTAGGAGTTCTGAGTCAGGGCGTGAGGGATCCGGATTTCTATTGAAGATGGTGCGAAGTGTTTGTAAACCTAGGTGGGTGTTGATGTTAGTGTAGAGGTTATTGATGTCTATGGTGAAGAGAAGTGAGTGGGAAGGGACAGCCATGGGTCTGATAGTGTCGATGAAATGGTATGTGTCCTTGATATAACTGGGATGACGAGTGGAGAGGGGACCTAGGAAGTGATCAATATACTGAGCGATATGGTAAGTGGAGCTGTTGCAATCAGAGACTATGGGTCTTCCAGGAGGAACCTCAGAGGGAATGGTCCAGGTTTGCGGGTCTTTGTGGATTTTAGGTAACAGATAGAAGTAGCGGGGTCGTGGGTTGTCAGGTCCGAACAGATAATCTTTTTGTTTTGCTTTAATGTATTTTCTATTGTAAAGGGTCTGAATAATGTTCCTGAGCTTAGTCTGAGTCTGTGGTTGGATTGTCTCGGCAAGGGGTCTGTAGTATGTGGTGTCCGTTAACTGTCTGTGAGCTTCTGTGAGATATTGCTGTCTTCTATCCATGATGATTATTTTAGATCCTTTGTCTGCTGGTTTATAATGATATTGGGATTACGAATTAGGTCAGTCAGGGCCCTGCGTTCCGGCCCCGTCAGATTGTCAGGGACATCTGTCGGGGGCCGGAAACGCTGGAGGGCCCTTTTGTTTTGGTAAATGAGTTGGCGAGTCAGGGGATGGAGAGTGTCGGAGTTTGGTTCCCAGTGAGATGGATGGGTGAAGGGTAGTGGCTGTCGGTCTGGTTGAAAATGGAAGTAGTCAATAATTTTAAGTCGTCTGTGGAATTTGTGAAGGTCCCTCTGAAGTTCCTCCCGGTCCAGTTTGTCGGGGCGTGGAATGAAAGAGAGTCCCCTCTCCAAAAGGGATAGCTGTAAGGAGGAGGGGGTGAAAAGGGTAGAGAGGTTAAGGACATTGGATGGGGAATTCCACCCCAGGTCCTGTGTGTGTATGTGAGTGTCTGAGTTAGCCTTACAGGTTATTGTAAATTTAGTTGTTGTAACCAGTTTTCAAAGATCAATTTAGCTGTGGTAGGTGTCCAATGAATGTTGTCTTTCTCTGTTACAAAGGTGTCATGTGGGATTTCTGTCAGGAACGGGAAGTGAGTGGTCATGATATTGTTAATAAGTGTAAGATTACCTTTCTGTGCGGGGGTGAGATGGGGTGAGAAGTTCATAATGGGGAAGTAGACATCGGCATTTGGGAAGGTCGACTTCGCCTCACGGAAAAGGGTCCTGAGTTGTTTTGTAGTGGTCTGCCTGGGATCCTGGTCCTTATTGTTGATTCCAATGGAAAAGACCACTATCTTGGTGTTGGGATTGGGTATGGTCTTTTCGAGGACTTTGAGGAAGTGATAGGAATTGGCTCCGGGGTAACTGTCCAGTTGAATTTGCGGGTGGGTATGGGCTGGGATCCGGTTGATGTTTGAGTCTCCGAGAACCAGGACTGGTTTTCTGGGTTTGAAAAACCAGTCCTGGATCTTACGGTTGGGGCGTGCAATATGGTATGATGGTCTGTAGAGGGTCTGTCCGGATGATGTGGCGGGTTGGAGTGGTGGAAGAGCGGAGAGGTGGAGTGATGGTGGGAAGTCTGCCTTCTTTGGTAAGGGCTTGGAGGTGTCCGGCTTGAGTGGCTTCCGATGATGGTGTAATGTTGTGGCAGGGTGACGCTGGGAGGTCTTGCTCTGGTTCCA
>CM068483.1:21550338-21717838 GCA_034769265.1 Remorina albescens | reverse complement strand
GGCCTCTCTCGCTCCCACCCGCTCTCCCTCCCGCTCTCCACCTCTGCACACTTCCTCTTCACCCCAGGTCCAGGAGCTTAGGCCGTCGGTAAGTCCTCCCCCCTACCCTAATCTGGTTTTGCATCCTGATCCCTACCCCCCCCACCCCCCCTCCCCTACCTCTGTTCCCCATTCTTTCCCTCACCCTAAACCTAACCCTTCCTCTACCCCACACCCCAGGCCTAATCCTAACCCACCCCCCTCCCCTGACCCTAACCCACCCCCCTCCCCTGACCCTAACCCACCCCCATCCCTCTACCCTAACCCTAACCTACCCCCTACCCCTTGCCCTAATCCTAACCCCAACCCCAAGGACAGGTACGGCCTAAGCTCACCACATAGACATTCCCCACCAGCACACCACAACCCTCCTCCACCACCACAACTGATACCCTTTGTTTCCACCTTTTCCCACCAAACTACTGCCCTGCACCGCATCATCAAACACAACTTCTCCAGATTACAGTCTGCACATCCGGCATTTCATAACCACCAAATCATCTCAGCCCATAGGAAACATCGGAGCCTTCAATCTTTTCTCACCAGATCACAATTTACTGACCATAGACCCACACCCACTCTTCCACACAGCCATCACTATAAAAACAGAAAATTCATCCATAATTCACTCAGTAACTCAGCATTTCCCACTCTCGGCTCCTTCTCCATCACCACCACAAATATAGTCTACATAATCACCTGCACACTTTGCAATAAACACTACATAGGAGAAACACAACATTCTGCACACACCCGGCTTTCACAACACCTATACAACATTAGGGAAGGTCGACTTGCCACCCCTCTAGTACAACACTTCCAGCTACATCCCCCCACGCATCTCACAATAACTGTTGTAGAAAACAACGACCGTTGGACCTGTGGACAGAGGAAGAGAGCGGAGAAGATTTGGATCCACAGGCTCGGGACCACTGTGCCCGGAGGGCTAAACGATGACTAAAGTAAGGAAAACCACATCCACCACCTCTGGGTACGGTACTCCCCAGCCTGTTCCTGCATTCGTCTTGGGTCATGCGGATCCCATTCCGGACCACCTGGAGAGACAGCACAATGGTCTAAGCCCTGGTCTGCCACACAGCAGACTGGGGTTCGAATCCACGCCGGATGGGAGGTGCATATTTTACTTTTTTATTCTTAACAATTTTAAACATTAATAGACTTGGAATTTTAGAAAAAAATTTTTTTATGCATCTCCCTATGGTGATCCTCATGACCCTAATTGGGTCGGTTCCCAGCTCCCAAAGTTTTTTTTTTTTTTTTTTTTTTTTTTTTTTTTTTTTTTTTTTTTTTTTTTTTTTTTTTTTTTTTTTATATATTTTAAATACATCACTATCAATTTTAACTCTACATTCATTCTTTTATCTTTTTATTTCATTTATTTGCTGGGCCCGCTACTCCTTGCTAAAGATACCTGGAGCAGGTCACTCTCTTCTCTCTGTCCGGTGCTCTGCCTGGGAATCGAACCCTGGTCCCCAATGGGAAGGACCATTTCTGTTTCCATCCAGCCATCCATTTTGTCAGATCAGTAGGCCAGTGCACAGTAATTTAACCAGAACCCATAACCCCAACCCCAACCCCAACCCTAACCCTAACCCTAACCCTAACCCTAACCCTAACCCTAACCCTAACCCTAACCCTAACCCCCGTTAAGGAAAAGTAAAAATTATATTTCATATGGGACTAGACAGTGCCGAGACTAAGAAGAGAGGTAGAGGAAGGTGTGAAATGCAAAAAGTGAGGGGGGTGAGAAGGAGAAGAACAAAGGAAGGAAGGATGTTAAAGAAGGATGGATGGAAAGAAAAGGAAGGAGCAGGATAGAAAAAAGGAGGAGGAACTATGTACAGTAATAAGGAATATAAATTAATAACATAAATAATGACACGGACACAATTGGAAAAATCCTTTATTAACATAAATTTATATACATTATACTTACCTATACCTGCAAAAAAGGAAAAATACTTACCTGTACCTGAAAAAAAGAAAAAAAAGTAAAAACATACTTACCTATATTATACTTACCTATGGAGATTGTACCTACCTGTGGAAGTAAAAAAATAAAAAAAAGAGAACAAATACTTACCTGGAATAATTAGAATAAAATGGGGTCTAAAACATCTAAAAAATTAAAATTCATCAATTGATTAATAAATGAAGGGTCTAAAAATTAAATATCTAAAAAAATCTATTAAATTATCACTAAAACCATTGGAATTACCATATAAGGAATTGGATAAAAACTACAAACCTAAAAACTTAGGAAACAACTAAAACCAAAGTGGGTGGAGCCAACGGAGAGTATAAAAAGCCAACACAGAGCAGCTCTCTCATTTCTTTTCTTTTTGTTGGGGGGGATGGAGCGTACTAGAGCCTGATGAAGACCAAAAAAACCTGTCGAAACGTTGCAACAGTACGCTACCAAAAGGCCTATTAATTTGGGATTCAGTTTTATTATGATTAATTTATCAATTATTATGATTTAAATAAAAACAAAATACAAAAAAATGTATATAAAACATAAAAACATTACTTAGCCGGGGAAGGGACTGGGGGGCCCCCCGGGAAGTGCGAGTGCCCCAGGACTATCCCCTCAGGGGATGGCCCTTTCTTTTCCCTCACCTAACTTAGCCAGAGCCTGTCGGACCGGGCCCCTCGGCCCCTGACCTGGCAACATATCCCAGAGCCAAAAATGAATCTAAATTTGAATCTAAAAATAATCTAAAAATTGCCCCCAGTTGAACTCAATTAGATGCCCACTATTTGACCTATGGACCCTAAGAATAACTGAAAAACAACTAAGTACAGTAAAAATTAAAAAACCAATTGACCTATTGACCCCAAAATTTGAACTTAATGCCTAAACTTAAGCCTAGTTACAACTAAGTGAATCTAAATTTGAATCTCTTCAGTTCAATCTGTATTCTCTTTACCCTAAATTCTTAACCCTAACCCTAACCCTAAGTTTGTATCTAACCCTAACCCTAACCCTAGTAGCACGCAACCCTAACCCTAACCCTATTTGGAAGTCCGCTGTCTTGGTACCCCACTCAGTATTATGCTCCGGGAAGAAGTATGCCCCGTCGAAGCCAAGTATCGTCCACGGGAGAGGGTAGGACCCCCGTTAAGGAAAAGTAAAAATTATATTTCATATGGGACTAGACAGTGCCGAGACTAAGAAGAGAGGTAGAGGAAGGTGTGAAATGCAAAAAGTGAGGGGGGTGAGAAGGAGAAGAACAAAGGAAGGAAGGATGTTAAAGAAGGATGGATGGAAAGAAAAGGAAGGAGCAGGATAGAAAAAAGGAGGAGGAACTATGTACAGTAATAAGGAATATAAATTAATAACATAAATAATGACACGGACACAATTGGAAAAATCCTTTATTAACATAAATTTATATACATTATACTTACCTATACCTGCAAAAAAGGAAAAATACTTACCTGTACCTGAAAAAAAGAAAAAAAAGTAAAAACATACTTACCTATATTATACTTACCTATGGAGATTGTACCTACCTGTGGAAGTAAAAAAATAAAAAAAAGAGAACAAATACTTACCTGGAATAATTAGAATAAAATGGGGTCTAAAACATCTAAAAAATTAAAATTCATCAATTGATTAATAAATGAAGGGTCTAAAAATTAAATATCTAAAAAAATCTATTAAATTATCACTAAAACCATTGGAATTACCATATAAGGAATTGGATAAAAACTACAAACCTAAAAACTTAGGAAACAACTAAAACCAAAGTGGGTGGAGCCAACGGAGAGTATAAAAAGCCAACACAGAGCAGCTCTCTCATTTCTTTTCTTTTTGTTGGGGGGGATGGAGCGTACTAGAGCCTGATGAAGACCAAAAAAACCTGTCGAAACGTTGCAACAGTACGCTACCAAAAGGCCTATTAATTTGGGATTCAGTTTTATTATGATTAATTTATCAATTATTATGATTTAAATAAAAACAAAATACAAAAAAATGTATATAAAACATAAAAACATTACTTAGCCGGGGAAGGGACTGGGGGGCCCCCCGGGAAGTGCGAGTGCCCCAGGACTATCCCCTCAGGGGATGGCCCTTTCTTTTCCCTCACCTAACTTAGCCAGAGCCTGTCGGACCGGGCCCCTCGGCCCCTGACCTGGCAACATATCCCAGAGCCAAAAATGAATCTAAATTTGAATCTAAAAATAATCTAAAAATTGCCCCCAGTTGAACTCAATTAGATGCCCACTATTTGACCTATGGACCCTAAGAATAACTGAAAAACAACTAAGTACAGTAAAAATTAAAAAACCAATTGACCTATTGACCCCAAAATTTGAACTTAATGCCTAAACTTAAGCCTAGTTACAACTAAGTGAATCTAAATTTGAATCTCTTCAGTTCAATCTGTATTCTCTTTACCCTAAATTCTTAACCCTAACCCTAACCCTAAGTTTGTATCTAACCCTAACCCTAACCCTAGTAGCACGCAACCCTAACCCTAACCCTATTTGGAAGTCCGCTGTCTTGGTACCCCACTCAGTATTATGCTCCGGGAAGAAGTATGCCCCGTCGAAGCCAAGTATCGTCCACGGGAGAGGGTAGGACCCCCGTTAAGGAAAAGTAAAAATTATATTTCATATGGGACTAGACAGTGCCGAGACTAAGAAGAGAGGTAGAGGAAGGTGTGAAATGCAAAAAGTGAGGGGGGTGAGAAGGAGAAGAACAAAGGAAGGAAGGATGTTAAAGAAGGATGGATGGAAAGAAAAGGAAGGAGCAGGATAGAAAAAAGGAGGAGGAACTATGTACAGTAATAAGGAATATAAATTAATAACATAAATAATGACACGGACACAATTGGAAAAATCCTTTATTAACATAAATTTATATACATTATACTTACCTATACCTGCAAAAAAGGAAAAATACTTACCTGTACCTGAAAAAAAGAAAAAAAAGTAAAAACATACTTACCTATATTATACTTACCTATGGAGATTGTACCTACCTGTGGAAGTAAAAAAATAAAAAAAAGAGAACAAATACTTACCTGGAATAATTAGAATAAAATGGGGTCTAAAACATCTAAAAAATTAAAATTCATCAATTGATTAATAAATGAAGGGTCTAAAAATTAAATATCTAAAAAAATCTATTAAATTATCACTAAAACCATTGGAATTACCATATAAGGAATTGGATAAAAACTACAAACCTAAAAACTTAGGAAACAACTAAAACCAAAGTGGGTGGAGCCAACGGAGAGTATAAAAAGCCAACACAGAGCAGCTCTCTCATTTCTTTTCTTTTTGTTGGGGGGGATGGAGCGTACTAGAGCCTGATGAAGACCAAAAAAACCTGTCGAAACGTTGCAACAGTACGCTACCAAAAGGCCTATTAATTTGGGATTCAGTTTTATTATGATTAATTTATCAATTATTATGATTTAAATAAAAACAAAATACAAAAAAATGTATATAAAACATAAAAACATTACTTAGCCGGGGAAGGGACTGGGGGGCCCCCCGGGAAGTGCGAGTGCCCCAGGACTATCCCCTCAGGGGATGGCCCTTTCTTTTCCCTCACCTAACTTAGCCAGAGCCTGTCGGACCGGGCCCCTCGGCCCCTGACCTGGCAACATATCCCAGAGCCAAAAATGAATCTAAATTTGAATCTAAAAATAATCTAAAAATTGCCCCCAGTTGAACTCAATTAGATGCCCACTATTTGACCTATGGACCCTAAGAATAACTGAAAAACAACTAAGTACAGTAAAAATTAAAAAACCAATTGACCTATTGACCCCAAAATTTGAACTTAATGCCTAAACTTAAGCCTAGTTACAACTAAGTGAATCTAAATTTGAATCTCTTCAGTTCAATCTGTATTCTCTTTACCCTAAATTCTTAACCCTAACCCTAAGTTTGTATCTAACCCTAACCCTAACCCTAGTAGCACGCAACCCTAACCCTAACCCTATTTGGAAGTCCGCTGTCTTGGTACCCCACTCAGTATTATGCTCCGGGAAGAAGTATGCCCCGTCGAAGCCAAGTATCGTCCACGGGAGAGGGTAGGACCCCCGTTAAGGAAAAGTAAAAATTATATTTCATATGGGACTAGACAGTGCCGAGACTAAGAAGAGAGGTAGAGGAAGGTGTGAAATGCAAAAAGTGAGGGGGGTGAGAAGGAGAAGAACAAAGGAAGGAAGGATGTTAAAGAAGGATGGATGGAAAGAAAAGGAAGGAGCAGGATAGAAAAAAGGAGGAGGAACTATGTACAGTAATAAGGAATATAAATTAATAACATAAATAATGACACGGACACAATTGGAAAAATCCTTTATTAACATAAATTTATATACATTATACTTACCTATACCTGCAAAAAAGGAAAAATACTTACCTGTACCTGAAAAAAAGAAAAAAAAGTAAAAACATACTTACCTATATTATACTTACCTATGGAGATTGTACCTACCTGTGGAAGTAAAAAAATAAAAAAAAGAGAACAAATACTTACCTGGAATAATTAGAATAAAATGGGGTCTAAAACATCTAAAAAATTAAAATTCATCAATTGATTAATAAATGAAGGGTCTAAAAATTAAATATCTAAAAAAATCTATTAAATTATCACTAAAACCATTGGAATTACCATATAAGGAATTGGATAAAAACTACAAACCTAAAAACTTAGGAAACAACTAAAACCAAAGTGGGTGGAGCCAACGGAGAGTATAAAAAGCCAACACAGAGCAGCTCTCTCATTTCTTTTCTTTTTGTTGGGGGGGATGGAGCGTACTAGAGCCTGATGAAGACCAAAAAAACCTGTCGAAACGTTGCAACAGTACGCTACCAAAAGGCCTATTAATTTGGGATTCAGTTTTATTATGATTAATTTATCAATTATTATGATTTAAATAAAAACAAAATACAAAAAAATGTATATAAAACATAAAAACATTACTTAGCCGGGGAAGGGACTGGGGGGCCCCCCGGGAAGTGCGAGTGCCCCAGGACTATCCCCTCAGGGGATGGCCCTTTCTTTTCCCTCACCTAACTTAGCCAGAGCCTGTCGGACCGGGCCCCTCGGCCCCTGACCTGGCAACATATCCCAGAGCCAAAAATGAATCTAAATTTGAATCTAAAAATAATCTAAAAATTGCCCCCAGTTGAACTCAATTAGATGCCCACTATTTGACCTATGGACCCTAAGAATAACTGAAAAACAACTAAGTACAGTAAAAATTAAAAAACCAATTGACCTATTGACCCCAAAATTTGAACTTAATGCCTAAACTTAAGCCTAGTTACAACTAAGTGAATCTAAATTTGAATCTCTTCAGTTCAATCTGTATTCTCTTTACCCTAAATTCTTAACCCTAACCCTAACCCTAAGTTTGTATCTAACCCTAACCCTAACCCTAGTAGCACGCAACCCTAACCCTAACCCTATTTGGAAGTCCGCTGTCTTGGTACCCCACTCAGTATTATGCTCCGGGAAGAAGTATGCCCCGTCGAAGCCAAGTATCGTCCACGGGAGAGGGTAGGACCCCCGTTAAGGAAAAGTAAAAATTATATTTCATATGGGACTAGACAGTGCCGAGACTAAGAAGAGAGGTAGAGGAAGGTGTGAAATGCAAAAAGTGAGGGGGGTGAGAAGGAGAAGAACAAAGGAAGGAAGGATGTTAAAGAAGGATGGATGGAAAGAAAAGGAAGGAGCAGGATAGAAAAAAGGAGGAGGAACTATGTACAGTAATAAGGAATATAAATTAATAACATAAATAATGACACGGACACAATTGGAAAAATCCTTTATTAACATAAATTTATATACATTATACTTACCTATACCTGCAAAAAAGGAAAAATACTTACCTGTACCTGAAAAAAAGAAAAAAAAGTAAAAACATACTTACCTATATTATACTTACCTATGGAGATTGTACCTACCTGTGGAAGTAAAAAAATAAAAAAAAGAGAACAAATACTTACCTGGAATAATTAGAATAAAATGGGGTCTAAAACATCTAAAAAATTAAAATTCATCAATTGATTAATAAATGAAGGGTCTAAAAATTAAATATCTAAAAAAATCTATTAAATTATCACTAAAACCATTGGAATTACCATATAAGGAATTGGATAAAAACTACAAACCTAAAAACTTAGGAAACAACTAAAACCAAAGTGGGTGGAGCCAACGGAGAGTATAAAAAGCCAACACAGAGCAGCTCTCTCATTTCTTTTCTTTTTGTTGGGGGGGATGGAGCGTACTAGAGCCTGATGAAGACCAAAAAAACCTGTCGAAACGTTGCAACAGTACGCTACCAAAAGGCCTATTAATTTGGGATTCAGTTTTATTATGATTAATTTATCAATTATTATGATTTAAATAAAAACAAAATACAAAAAAATGTATATAAAACATAAAAACATTACTTAGCCGGGGAAGGGACTGGGGGGCCCCCCGGGAAGTGCGAGTGCCCCAGGACTATCCCCTCAGGGGATGGCCCTTTCTTTTCCCTCACCTAACTTAGCCAGAGCCTGTCGGACCGGGCCCCTCGGCCCCTGACCTGGCAACATATCCCAGAGCCAAAAATGAATCTAAATTTGAATCTAAAAATAATCTAAAAATTGCCCCCAGTTGAACTCAATTAGATGCCCACTATTTGACCTATGGACCCTAAGAATAACTGAAAAACAACTAAGTACAGTAAAAATTAAAAAACCAATTGACCTATTGACCCCAAAATTTGAACTTAATGCCTAAACTTAAGCCTAGTTACAACTAAGTGAATCTAAATTTGAATCTCTTCAGTTCAATCTGTATTCTCTTTACCCTAAATTCTTAACCCTAACCCTAACCCTAAGTTTGTATCTAACCCTAACCCTAACCCTAGTAGCACGCAACCCTAACCCTAACCCTATTTGGAAGTCCGCTGTCTTGGTACCCCACTCAGTATTATGCTCCGGGAAGAAGTATGCCCCGTCGAAGCCAAGTATCGTCCACGGGAGAGGGTAGGACCCCCGTTAAGGAAAAGTAAAAATTATATTTCATATGGGACTAGACAGTGCCGAGACTAAGAAGAGAGGTAGAGGAAGGTGTGAAATGCAAAAAGTGAGGGGGGTGAGAAGGAGAAGAACAAAGGAAGGAAGGATGTTAAAGAAGGATGGATGGAAAGAAAAGGAAGGAGCAGGATAGAAAAAAGGAGGAGGAACTATGTACAGTAATAAGGAATATAAATTAATAACATAAATAATGACACGGACACAATTGGAAAAATCCTTTATTAACATAAATTTATATACATTATACTTACCTATACCTGCAAAAAAGGAAAAATACTTACCTGTACCTGAAAAAAAGAAAAAAAAGTAAAAACATACTTACCTATATTATACTTACCTATGGAGATTGTACCTACCTGTGGAAGTAAAAAAATAAAAAAAAGAGAACAAATACTTACCTGGAATAATTAGAATAAAATGGGGTCTAAAACATCTAAAAAATTAAAATTCATCAATTGATTAATAAATGAAGGGTCTAAAAATTAAATATCTAAAAAAATCTATTAAATTATCACTAAAACCATTGGAATTACCATATAAGGAATTGGATAAAAACTACAAACCTAAAAACTTAGGAAACAACTAAAACCAAAGTGGGTGGAGCCAACGGAGAGTATAAAAAGCCAACACAGAGCAGCTCTCTCATTTCTTTTCTTTTTGTTGGGGGGGATGGAGCGTACTAGAGCCTGATGAAGACCAAAAAAACCTGTCGAAACGTTGCAACAGTACGCTACCAAAAGGCCTATTAATTTGGGATTCAGTTTTATTATGATTAATTTATCAATTATTATGATTTAAATAAAAACAAAATACAAAAAAATGTATATAAAACATAAAAACATTACTTAGCCGGGGAAGGGACTGGGGGGCCCCCCGGGAAGTGCGAGTGCCCCAGGACTATCCCCTCAGGGGATGGCCCTTTCTTTTCCCTCACCTAACTTAGCCAGAGCCTGTCGGACCGGGCCCCTCGGCCCCTGACCTGGCAACATATCCCAGAGCCAAAAATGAATCTAAATTTGAATCTAAAAATAATCTAAAAATTGCCCCCAGTTGAACTCAATTAGATGCCCACTATTTGACCTATGGACCCTAAGAATAACTGAAAAACAACTAAGTACAGTAAAAATTAAAAAACCAATTGACCTATTGACCCCAAAATTTGAACTTAATGCCTAAACTTAAGCCTAGTTACAACTAAGTGAATCTAAATTTGAATCTCTTCAGTTCAATCTGTATTCTCTTTACCCTAAATTCTTAACCCTAACCCTAACCCTAAGTTTGTATCTAACCCTAACCCTAACCCTAGTAGCACGCAACCCTAACCCTAACCCTATTTGGAAGTCCGCTGTCTTGGTACCCCACTCAGTATTATGCTCCGGGAAGAAGTATGCCCCGTCGAAGCCAAGTATCGTCCACGGGAGAGGGTAGGACCCCCGTTAAGGAAAAGTAAAAATTATATTTCATATGGGACTAGACAGTGCCGAGACTAAGAAGAGAGGTAGAGGAAGGTGTGAAATGCAAAAAGTGAGGGGGGTGAGAAGGAGAAGAACAAAGGAAGGAAGGATGTTAAAGAAGGATGGATGGAAAGAAAAGGAAGGAGCAGGATAGAAAAAAGGAGGAGGAACTATGTACAGTAATAAGGAATATAAATTAATAACATAAATAATGACACGGACACAATTGGAAAAATCCTTTATTAACATAAATTTATATACATTATACTTACCTATACCTGCAAAAAAGGAAAAATACTTACCTGTACCTGAAAAAAAGAAAAAAAAGTAAAAACATACTTACCTATATTATACTTACCTATGGAGATTGTACCTACCTGTGGAAGTAAAAAAATAAAAAAAAGAGAACAAATACTTACCTGGAATAATTAGAATAAAATGGGGTCTAAAACATCTAAAAAATTAAAATTCATCAATTGATTAATAAATGAAGGGTCTAAAAATTAAATATCTAAAAAAATCTATTAAATTATCACTAAAACCATTGGAATTACCATATAAGGAATTGGATAAAAACTACAAACCTAAAAACTTAGGAAACAACTAAAACCAAAGTGGGTGGAGCCAACGGAGAGTATAAAAAGCCAACACAGAGCAGCTCTCTCATTTCTTTTCTTTTTGTTGGGGGGGATGGAGCGTACTAGAGCCTGATGAAGACCAAAAAAACCTGTCGAAACGTTGCAACAGTACGCTACCAAAAGGCCTATTAATTTGGGATTCAGTTTTATTATGATTAATTTATCAATTATTATGATTTAAATAAAAACAAAATACAAAAAAATGTATATAAAACATAAAAACATTACTTAGCCGGGGAAGGGACTGGGGGGCCCCCCGGGAAGTGCGAGTGCCCCAGGACTATCCCCTCAGGGGATGGCCCTTTCTTTTCCCTCACCTAACTTAGCCAGAGCCTGTCGGACCGGGCCCCTCGGCCCCTGACCTGGCAACATATCCCAGAGCCAAAAATGAATCTAAATTTGAATCTAAAAATAATCTAAAAATTGCCCCCAGTTGAACTCAATTAGATGCCCACTATTTGACCTATGGACCCTAAGAATAACTGAAAAACAACTAAGTACAGTAAAAATTAAAAAACCAATTGACCTATTGACCCCAAAATTTGAACTTAATGCCTAAACTTAAGCCTAGTTACAACTAAGTGAATCTAAATTTGAATCTCTTCAGTTCAATCTGTATTCTCTTTACCCTAAATTCTTAACCCTAACCCTAACCCTAAGTTTGTATCTAACCCTAACCCTAACCCTAGTAGCACGCAACCCTAACCCTAACCCTATTTGGAAGTCCGCTGTCTTGGTACCCCACTCAGTATTATGCTCCGGGAAGAAGTATGCCCCGTCGAAGCCAAGTATCGTCCACGGGAGAGGGTAGGACCCCCGTTAAGGAAAAGTAAAAATTATATTTCATATGGGACTAGACAGTGCCGAGACTAAGAAGAGAGGTAGAGGAAGGTGTGAAATGCAAAAAGTGAGGGGGGTGAGAAGGAGAAGAACAAAGGAAGGAAGGATGTTAAAGAAGGATGGATGGAAAGAAAAGGAAGGAGCAGGATAGAAAAAAGGAGGAGGAACTATGTACAGTAATAAGGAATATAAATTAATAACATAAATAATGACACGGACACAATTGGAAAAATCCTTTATTAACATAAATTTATATACATTATACTTACCTATACCTGCAAAAAAGGAAAAATACTTACCTGTACCTGAAAAAAAGAAAAAAAAGTAAAAACATACTTACCTATATTATACTTACCTATGGAGATTGTACCTACCTGTGGAAGTAAAAAAATAAAAAAAAGAGAACAAATACTTACCTGGAATAATTAGAATAAAATGGGGTCTAAAACATCTAAAAAATTAAAATTCATCAATTGATTAATAAATGAAGGGTCTAAAAATTAAATATCTAAAAAAATCTATTAAATTATCACTAAAACCATTGGAATTACCATATAAGGAATTGGATAAAAACTACAAACCTAAAAACTTAGGAAACAACTAAAACCAAAGTGGGTGGAGCCAACGGAGAGTATAAAAAGCCAACACAGAGCAGCTCTCTCATTTCTTTTCTTTTTGTTGGGGGGGATGGAGCGTACTAGAGCCTGATGAAGACCAAAAAAACCTGTCGAAACGTTGCAACAGTACGCTACCAAAAGGCCTATTAATTTGGGATTCAGTTTTATTATGATTAATTTATCAATTATTATGATTTAAATAAAAACAAAATACAAAAAAATGTATATAAAACATAAAAACATTACTTAGCCGGGGAAGGGACTGGGGGGCCCCCCGGGAAGTGCGAGTGCCCCAGGACTATCCCCTCAGGGGATGGCCCTTTCTTTTCCCTCACCTAACTTAGCCAGAGCCTGTCGGACCGGGCCCCTCGGCCCCTGACCTGGCAACATATCCCAGAGCCAAAAATGAATCTAAATTTGAATCTAAAAATAATCTAAAAATTGCCCCCAGTTGAACTCAATTAGATGCCCACTATTTGACCTATTGACCCTAAGAATAACTGAAAAACAACTAAGTACAGTAAAAATTAAAAAACCAATTGACCTATTGACCCCAAAATTTGAACTTAATGCCTAAACTTAAGCCTAGTTACAACTAAGTGAATCTAAATTTGAATCTCTTCAGTTCAATCTGTATTCTCTTTACCCTAAATTCTTAACCCTAACCCTAACCCTAAGTTTGTATCTAACCCTAACCCTAACCCTAGTAGCACGCAACCCTAACCCTAACCCTATTTGGAAGTCCGCTGTCTTGGTACCCCACTCAGTATTATGCTCCGGGAAGAAGTATGCCCCGTCGAAGCCAAGTATCGTCCACGGGAGAGGGTAGGACCCCCGTTAAGGAAAAGTAAAAATTATATTTCATATGGGACTAGACAGTGCCGAGACTAAGAAGAGAGGTAGAGGAAGGTGTGAAATGCAAAAAGTGAGGGGGGTGAGAAGGAGAAGAACAAAGGAAGGAAGGATGTTAAAGAAGGATGGATGGAAAGAAAAGGAAGGAGCAGGATAGAAAAAAGGAGGAGGAACTATGTACAGTAATAAGGAATATAAATTAATAACATAAATAATGACACGGACACAATTGGAAAAATCCTTTATTAACATAAATTTATATACATTATACTTACCTATATCTGCAAAAAAGGAAAAATACTTACCTGTACCTGAAAAAAAGAAAAAAAAGTAAAAACATACTTACCTATATTATACTTACCTATGGAGATTGTACCTACCTGTGGAAGTAAAAAAATAAAAAAAGAGAACAAATACTTACCTGGAATAATTAGAATAAAATGGGGTCTAAAACATCTAAAAAATTAAAATTCATCAATTGATTAATAAATGAAGGGTCTAAAAATTAAATATCTAAAAAAATCTATTAAATTATCACTAAAACCATTGGAATTACCATATAAGGAATTGGATAAAAACTACAAACCTAAAAACTTAGGAAACAACTAAAACCAAAGTGGGTGGAGCCAACGGAGAGTATAAAAAGCCAACACAGAGCAGCTCTCTCATTTCTTTTCTTTTTGTTGGGGGGGATGGAGCGTACTAGAGCCTGATGAAGACCAAAAAAACCTGTCGAAACGTTGCAACAGTACGCTACCAAAAGGCCTATTAATTTGGGATTCAGTTTTATTATGATTAATTTATCAATTATTATGATTTAAATAAAAACAAAATACAAAAAAATGTATATAAAACATAAAAACATTACTTAGCCGGGGAAGGGACTGGGGGGCCCCCCGGGAAGTGCGAGTGCCCCAGGACTATCCCCTCAGGGGATGGCCCTTTCTTTTCCCTCACCTAACTTAGCCAGAGCCTGTCGGACCGGGCCCCTCGGCCCCTGACCTGGCAACATATCCCAGAGCCAAAAATGAATCTAAATTTGAATCTAAAAATAATCTAAAAATTGCCCCCAGTTGAACTCAATTAGATGCCCACTATTTGACCTATTGACCCTAAGAATAACTGAAAAACAACTAAGTACAGTAAAAATTAAAAAACCAATTGACCTATTGACCCCAAAATTTGAACTTAATGCCTAAACTTAAGCCTAGTTACAACTAAGTGAATCTAAATTTGAATCTCTTCAGTTCAATCTGTATTCTCTTTACCCTAAATTCTTAACCCTAACCCTAACCCTAAGTTTGTATCTAACCCTAACCCTAACCCTAGTAGCACGCAACCCTAACCCTAACCCTATTTGGAAGTCCGCTGTCTTGGTACCCCACTCAGTATTATGCTCCGGGAAGAAGTATGCCCCGTCGAAGCCAAGTATCGTCCACGGGAGAGGGTAGGACCCCCGTTAAGGAAAAGTAAAAATTATATTTCATATGGGACTAGACAGTGCCGAGACTAAGAAGAGAGGTAGAGGAAGGTGTGAAATGCAAAAAGTGAGGGGGGTGAGAAGGAGAAGAACAAAGGAAGGAAGGATGTTAAAGAAGGATGGATGGAAAGAAAAGGAAGGAGCAGGATAGAAAAAAGGAGGAGGAACTATGTACAGTAATAAGGAATATAAATTAATAACATAAATAATGACACGGACACAATTGGAAAAATCCTTTATTAACATAAATTTATATACATTATACTTACCTATATCTGCAAAAAAGGAAAAATACTTACCTGTACCTGAAAAAAAGAAAAAAAAGTAAAAACATACTTACCTATATTATACTTACCTATGGAGATTGTACCTACCTGTGGAAGTAAAAAAATAAAAAAAGAGAACAAATACTTACCTGGAATAATTAGAATAAAATGGGGTCTAAAACATCTAAAAAATTAAAATTCATCAATTGATTAATAAATGAAGGGTCTAAAAATTAAATATCTAAAAAAATCTATTAAATTATCACTAAAACCATTGGAATTACCATATAAGGAATTGGATAAAAACTACAAACCTAAAAACTTAGGAAACAACTAAAACCAAAGTGGGTGGAGCCAACGGAGAGTATAAAAAGCCAACACAGAGCAGCTCTCTCATTTCTTTTCTTTTTGTTGGGGGGGATGGAGCGTACTAGAGCCTGATGAAGACCAAAAAAACCTGTCGAAACGTTGCAACAGTACGCTACCAAAAGGCCTATTAATTTGGGATTCAGTTTTATTATGATTAATTTATCAATTATTATGATTTAAATAAAAACAAAATACAAAAAAATGTATATAAAACATAAAAACATTACTTAGCCGGGGAAGGGACTGGGGGGCCCCCCGGGAAGTGCGAGTGCCCCAGGACTATCCCCTCAGGGGATGGCCCTTTCTTTTCCCTCACCTAACTTAGCCAGAGCCTGTCGGACCGGGCCCCTCGGCCCCTGACCTGGCAACATATCCCAGAGCCAAAAATGAATCTAAATTTGAATCTAAAAATAATCTAAAAATTGCCCCCAGTTGAACTCAATTAGATGCCCACTATTTGACCTATTGACCCTAAGAATAACTGAAAAACAACTAAGTACAGTAAAAATTAAAAAACCAATTGACCTATTGACCCCAAAATTTGAACTTAATGCCTAAACTTAAGCCTAGTTACAACTAAGTGAATCTAAATTTGAATCTCTTCAGTTCAATCTGTATTCTCTTTACCCTAAATTCTTAACCCTAACCCTAACCCTAAGTTTGTATCTAACCCTAACCCTAACCCTAGTAGCACGCAACCCTAACCCTAACCCTATTTGGAAGTCCGCTGTCTTGGTACCCCACTCAGTATTATGCTCCGGGAAGAAGTATGCCCCGTCGAAGCCAAGTATCGTCCACGGGAGAGGGTAGGACCCCCGTTAAGGAAAAGTAAAAATTATATTTCATATGGGACTAGACAGTGCCGAGACTAAGAAGAGAGGTAGAGGAAGGTGTGAAATGCAAAAAGTGAGGGGGGTGAGAAGGAGAAGAACAAAGGAAGGAAGGATGTTAAAGAAGGATGGATGGAAAGAAAAGGAAGGAGCAGGATAGAAAAAAGGAGGAGGAACTATGTACAGTAATAAGGAATATAAATTAATAACATAAATAATGACACGGACACAATTGGAAAAATCCTTTATTAACATAAATTTATATACATTATACTTACCTATATCTGCAAAAAAGGAAAAATACTTACCTGTACCTGAAAAAAAGAAAAAAAAGTAAAAACATACTTACCTATATTATACTTACCTATGGAGATTGTACCTACCTGTGGAAGTAAAAAAATAAAAAAAGAGAACAAATACTTACCTGGAATAATTAGAATAAAATGGGGTCTAAAACATCTAAAAAATTAAAATTCATCAATTGATTAATAAATGAAGGGTCTAAAAATTAAATATCTAAAAAAATCTATTAAATTATCACTAAAACCATTGGAATTACCATATAAGGAATTGGATAAAAACTACAAACCTAAAAACTTAGGAAACAACTAAAACCAAAGTGGGTGGAGCCAACGGAGAGTATAAAAAGCCAACACAGAGCAGCTCTCTCATTTCTTTTCTTTTTGTTGGGGGGGATGGAGCGTACTAGAGCCTGATGAAGACCAAAAAAACCTGTCGAAACGTTGCAACAGTACGCTACCAAAAGGCCTATTAATTTGGGATTCAGTTTTATTATGATTAATTTATCAATTATTATGATTTAAATAAAAACAAAATACAAAAAAATGTATATAAAACATAAAAACATTACTTAGCCGGGGAAGGGACTGGGGGGCCCCCCGGGAAGTGCGAGTGCCCCAGGACTATCCCCTCAGGGGATGGCCCTTTCTTTTCCCTCACCTAACTTAGCCAGAGCCTGTCGGACCGGGCCCCTCGGCCCCTGACCTGGCAACATATCCCAGAGCCAAAAATGAATCTAAATTTGAATCTAAAAATAATCTAAAAATTGCCCCCAGTTGAACTCAATTAGATGCCCACTATTTGACCTATTGACCCTAAGAATAACTGAAAAACAACTAAGTACAGTAAAAATTAAAAAACCAATTGACCTATTGACCCCAAAATTTGAACTTAATGCCTAAACTTAAGCCTAGTTACAACTAAGTGAATCTAAATTTGAATCTCTTCAGTTCAATCTGTATTCTCTTTACCCTAAATTCTTAACCCTAACCCTAACCCTAAGTTTGTATCTAACCCTAACCCTAACCCTAGTAGCACGCAACCCTAACCCTAACCCTATTTGGAAGTCCGCTGTCTTGGTACCCCACTCAGTATTATGCTCCGGGAAGAAGTATGCCCCGTCGAAGCCAAGTATCGTCCACGGGAGAGGGTAGGACCCCCGTTAAGGAAAAGTAAAAATTATATTTCATATGGGACTAGACAGTGCCGAGACTAAGAAGAGAGGTAGAGGAAGGTGTGAAATGCAAAAAGTGAGGGGGGTGAGAAGGAGAAGAACAAAGGAAGGAAGGATGTTAAAGAAGGATGGATGGAAAGAAAAGGAAGGAGCAGGATAGAAAAAAGGAGGAGGAACTATGTACAGTAATAAGGAATATAAATTAATAACATAAATAATGACACGGACACAATTGGAAAAATCCTTTATTAACATAAATTTATATACATTATACTTACCTATATCTGCAAAAAAGGAAAAATACTTACCTGTACCTGAAAAAAAGAAAAAAAAGTAAAAACATACTTACCTATATTATACTTACCTATGGAGATTGTACCTACCTGTGGAAGTAAAAAAATAAAAAAAGAGAACAAATACTTACCTGGAATAATTAGAATAAAATGGGGTCTAAAACATCTAAAAAATTAAAATTCATCAATTGATTAATAAATGAAGGGTCTAAAAATTAAATATCTAAAAAAATCTATTAAATTATCACTAAAACCATTGGAATTACCATATAAGGAATTGGATAAAAACTACAAACCTAAAAACTTAGGAAACAACTAAAACCAAAGTGGGTGGAGCCAACGGAGAGTATAAAAAGCCAACACAGAGCAGCTCTCTCATTTCTTTTCTTTTTGTTGGGGGGGATGGAGCGTACTAGAGCCTGATGAAGACCAAAAAAACCTGTCGAAACGTTGCAACAGTACGCTACCAAAAGGCCTATTAATTTGGGATTCAGTTTTATTATGATTAATTTATCAATTATTATGATTTAAATAAAAACAAAATACAAAAAAATGTATATAAAACATAAAAACATTACTTAGCCGGGGAAGGGACTGGGGGGCCCCCCGGGAAGTGCGAGTGCCCCAGGACTATCCCCTCAGGGGATGGCCCTTTCTTTTCCCTCACCTAACTTAGCCAGAGCCTGTCGGACCGGGCCCCTCGGCCCCTGACCTGGCAACATATCCCAGAGCCAAAAATGAATCTAAATTTGAATCTAAAAATAATCTAAAAATTGCCCCCAGTTGAACTCAATTAGATGCCCACTATTTGACCTATTGACCCTAAGAATAACTGAAAAACAACTAAGTACAGTAAAAATTAAAAAACCAATTGACCTATTGACCCCAAAATTTGAACTTAATGCCTAAACTTAAGCCTAGTTACAACTAAGTGAATCTAAATTTGAATCTCTTCAGTTCAATCTGTATTCTCTTTACCCTAAATTCTTAACCCTAACCCTAACCCTAAGTTTGTATCTAACCCTAACCCTAACCCTAGTAGCACGCAACCCTAACCCTAACCCTATTTGGAAGTCCGCTGTCTTGGTACCCCACTCAGTATTATGCTCCGGGAAGAAGTATGCCCCGTCGAAGCCAAGTATCGTCCACGGGAGAGGGTAGGACCCCCGTTAAGGAAAAGTAAAAATTATATTTCATATGGGACTAGACAGTGCCGAGACTAAGAAGAGAGGTAGAGGAAGGTGTGAAATGCAAAAAGTGAGGGGGGTGAGAAGGAGAAGAACAAAGGAAGGAAGGATGTTAAAGAAGGATGGATGGAAAGAAAAGGAAGGAGCAGGATAGAAAAAAGGAGGAGGAACTATGTACAGTAATAAGGAATATAAATTAATAACATAAATAATGACACGGACACAATTGGAAAAATCCTTTATTAACATAAATTTATATACATTATACTTACCTATATCTGCAAAAAAGGAAAAATACTTACCTGTACCTGAAAAAAAGAAAAAAAAGTAAAAACATACTTACCTATATTATACTTACCTATGGAGATTGTACCTACCTGTGGAAGTAAAAAAATAAAAAAAGAGAACAAATACTTACCTGGAATAATTAGAATAAAATGGGGTCTAAAACATCTAAAAAATTAAAATTCATCAATTGATTAATAAATGAAGGGTCTAAAAATTAAATATCTAAAAAAATCTATTAAATTATCACTAAAACCATTGGAATTACCATATAAGGAATTGGATAAAAACTACAAACCTAAAAACTTAGGAAACAACTAAAACCAAAGTGGGTGGAGCCAACGGAGAGTATAAAAAGCCAACACAGAGCAGCTCTCTCATTTCTTTTCTTTTTGTTGGGGGGGATGGAGCGTACTAGAGCCTGATGAAGACCAAAAAAACCTGTCGAAACGTTGCAACAGTACGCTACCAAAAGGCCTATTAATTTGGGATTCAGTTTTATTATGATTAATTTATCAATTATTATGATTTAAATAAAAACAAAATACAAAAAAATGTATATAAAACATAAAAACATTACTTAGCCGGGGAAGGGACTGGGGGGCCCCCCGGGAAGTGCGAGTGCCCCAGGACTATCCCCTCAGGGGATGGCCCTTTCTTTTCCCTCACCTAACTTAGCCAGAGCCTGTCGGACCGGGCCCCTCGGCCCCTGACCTGGCAACATATCCCAGAGCCAAAAATGAATCTAAATTTGAATCTAAAAATAATCTAAAAATTGCCCCCAGTTGAACTCAATTAGATGCCCACTATTTGACCTATTGACCCTAAGAATAACTGAAAAACAACTAAGTACAGTAAAAATTAAAAAACCAATTGACCTATTGACCCCAAAATTTGAACTTAATGCCTAAACTTAAGCCTAGTTACAACTAAGTGAATCTAAATTTGAATCTCTTCAGTTCAATCTGTATTCTCTTTACCCTAAATTCTTAACCCTAACCCTAACCCTAAGTTTGTATCTAACCCTAACCCTAACCCTAGTAGCACGCAACCCTAACCCTAACCCTATTTGGAAGTCCGCTGTCTTGGTACCCCACTCAGTATTATGCTCCGGGAAGAAGTATGCCCCGTCGAAGCCAAGTATCGTCCACGGGAGAGGGTAGGACCCCCGTTAAGGAAAAGTAAAAATTATATTTCATATGGGACTAGACAGTGCCGAGACTAAGAAGAGAGGTAGAGGAAGGTGTGAAATGCAAAAAGTGAGGGGGGTGAGAAGGAGAAGAACAAAGGAAGGAAGGATGTTAAAGAAGGATGGATGGAAAGAAAAGGAAGGAGCAGGATAGAAAAAAGGAGGAGGAACTATGTACAGTAATAAGGAATATAAATTAATAACATAAATAATGACACGGACACAATTGGAAAAATCCTTTATTAACATAAATTTATATACATTATACTTACCTATATCTGCAAAAAAGGAAAAATACTTACCTGTACCTGAAAAAAAGAAAAAAAAGTAAAAACATACTTACCTATATTATACTTACCTATGGAGATTGTACCTACCTGTGGAAGTAAAAAAATAAAAAAAGAGAACAAATACTTACCTGGAATAATTAGAATAAAATGGGGTCTAAAACATCTAAAAAATTAAAATTCATCAATTGATTAATAAATGAAGGGTCTAAAAATTAAATATCTAAAAAAATCTATTAAATTATCACTAAAACCATTGGAATTACCATATAAGGAATTGGATAAAAACTACAAACCTAAAAACTTAGGAAACAACTAAAACCAAAGTGGGTGGAGCCAACGGAGAGTATAAAAAGCCAACACAGAGCAGCTCTCTCATTTCTTTTCTTTTTGTTGGGGGGGATGGAGCGTACTAGAGCCTGATGAAGACCAAAAAAACCTGTCGAAACGTTGCAACAGTACGCTACCAAAAGGCCTATTAATTTGGGATTCAGTTTTATTATGATTAATTTATCAATTATTATGATTTAAATAAAAACAAAATACAAAAAAATGTATATAAAACATAAAAACATTACTTAGCCGGGGAAGGGACTGGGGGGCCCCCCGGGAAGTGCGAGTGCCCCAGGACTATCCCCTCAGGGGATGGCCCTTTCTTTTCCCTCACCTAACTTAGCCAGAGCCTGTCGGACCGGGCCCCTCGGCCCCTGACCTGGCAACATATCCCAGAGCCAAAAATGAATCTAAATTTGAATCTAAAAATAATCTAAAAATTGCCCCCAGTTGAACTCAATTAGATGCCCACTATTTGACCTATTGACCCTAAGAATAACTGAAAAACAACTAAGTACAGTAAAAATTAAAAAACCAATTGACCTATTGACCCCAAAATTTGAACTTAATGCCTAAACTTAAGCCTAGTTACAACTAAGTGAATCTAAATTTGAATCTCTTCAGTTCAATCTGTATTCTCTTTACCCTAAATTCTTAACCCTAACCCTAACCCTAAGTTTGTATCTAACCCTAACCCTAACCCTAGTAGCACGCAACCCTAACCCTAACCCTATTTGGAAGTCCGCTGTCTTGGTACCCCACTCAGTATTATGCTCCGGGAAGAAGTATGCCCCGTCGAAGCCAAGTATCGTCCACGGGAGAGGGTAGGACCCCCGTTAAGGAAAAGTAAAAATTATATTTCATATGGGACTAGACAGTGCCGAGACTAAGAAGAGAGGTAGAGGAAGGTGTGAAATGCAAAAAGTGAGGGGGGTGAGAAGGAGAAGAACAAAGGAAGGAAGGATGTTAAAGAAGGATGGATGGAAAGAAAAGGAAGGAGCAGGATAGAAAAAAGGAGGAGGAACTATGTACAGTAATAAGGAATATAAATTAATAACATAAATAATGACACGGACACAATTGGAAAAATCCTTTATTAACATAAATTTATATACATTATACTTACCTATATCTGCAAAAAAGGAAAAATACTTACCTGTACCTGAAAAAAAGAAAAAAAAGTAAAAACATACTTACCTATATTATACTTACCTATGGAGATTGTACCTACCTGTGGAAGTAAAAAAATAAAAAAAGAGAACAAATACTTACCTGGAATAATTAGAATAAAATGGGGTCTAAAACATCTAAAAAATTAAAATTCATCAATTGATTAATAAATGAAGGGTCTAAAAATTAAATATCTAAAAAAATCTATTAAATTATCACTAAAACCATTGGAATTACCATATAAGGAATTGGATAAAAACTACAAACCTAAAAACTTAGGAAACAACTAAAACCAAAGTGGGTGGAGCCAACGGAGAGTATAAAAAGCCAACACAGAGCAGCTCTCTCATTTCTTTTCTTTTTGTTGGGGGGGATGGAGCGTACTAGAGCCTGATGAAGACCAAAAAAACCTGTCGAAACGTTGCAACAGTACGCTACCAAAAGGCCTATTAATTTGGGATTCAGTTTTATTATGATTAATTTATCAATTATTATGATTTAAATAAAAACAAAATACAAAAAAATGTATATAAAACATAAAAACATTACTTAGCCGGGGAAGGGACTGGGGGGCCCCCCGGGAAGTGCGAGTGCCCCAGGACTATCCCCTCAGGGGATGGCCCTTTCTTTTCCCTCACCTAACTTAGCCAGAGCCTGTCGGACCGGGCCCCTCGGCCCCTGACCTGGCAACATATCCCAGAGCCAAAAATGAATCTAAATTTGAATCTAAAAATAATCTAAAAATTGCCCCCAGTTGAACTCAATTAGATGCCCACTATTTGACCTATTGACCCTAAGAATAACTGAAAAACAACTAAGTACAGTAAAAATTAAAAAACCAATTGACCTATTGACCCCAAAATTTGAACTTAATGCCTAAACTTAAGCCTAGTTACAACTAAGTGAATCTAAATTTGAATCTCTTCAGTTCAATCTGTATTCTCTTTACCCTAAATTCTTAACCCTAACCCTAACCCTAAGTTTGTATCTAACCCTAACCCTAACCCTAGTAGCACGCAACCCTAACCCTAACCCTATTTGGAAGTCCGCTGTCTTGGTACCCCACTCAGTATTATGCTCCGGGAAGAAGTATGCCCCGTCGAAGCCAAGTATCGTCCACGGGAGAGGGTAGGACCCCCGTTAAGGAAAAGTAAAAATTATATTTCATATGGGACTAGACAGTGCCGAGACTAAGAAGAGAGGTAGAGGAAGGTGTGAAATGCAAAAAGTGAGGGGGGTGAGAAGGAGAAGAACAAAGGAAGGAAGGATGTTAAAGAAGGATGGATGGAAAGAAAAGGAAGGAGCAGGATAGAAAAAAGGAGGAGGAACTATGTACAGTAATAAGGAATATAAATTAATAACATAAATAATGACACGGACACAATTGGAAAAATCCTTTATTAACATAAATTTATATACATTATACTTACCTATATCTGCAAAAAAGGAAAAATACTTACCTGTACCTGAAAAAAAGAAAAAAAAGTAAAAACATACTTACCTATATTATACTTACCTATGGAGATTGTACCTACCTGTGGAAGTAAAAAAATAAAAAAAGAGAACAAATACTTACCTGGAATAATTAGAATAAAATGGGGTCTAAAACATCTAAAAAATTAAAATTCATCAATTGATTAATAAATGAAGGGTCTAAAAATTAAATATCTAAAAAAATCTATTAAATTATCACTAAAACCATTGGAATTACCATATAAGGAATTGGATAAAAACTACAAACCTAAAAACTTAGGAAACAACTAAAACCAAAGTGGGTGGAGCCAACGGAGAGTATAAAAAGCCAACACAGAGCAGCTCTCTCATTTCTTTTCTTTTTGTTGGGGGGGATGGAGCGTACTAGAGCCTGATGAAGACCAAAAAAACCTGTCGAAACGTTGCAACAGTACGCTACCAAAAGGCCTATTAATTTGGGATTCAGTTTTATTATGATTAATTTATCAATTATTATGATTTAAATAAAAACAAAATACAAAAAAATGTATATAAAACATAAAAACATTACTTAGCCGGGGAAGGGACTGGGGGGCCCCCCGGGAAGTGCGAGTGCCCCAGGACTATCCCCTCAGGGGATGGCCCTTTCTTTTCCCTCACCTAACTTAGCCAGAGCCTGTCGGACCGGGCCCCTCGGCCCCTGACCTGGCAACATATCCCAGAGCCAAAAATGAATCTAAATTTGAATCTAAAAATAATCTAAAAATTGCCCCCAGTTGAACTCAATTAGATGCCCACTATTTGACCTATTGACCCTAAGAATAACTGAAAAACAACTAAGTACAGTAAAAATTAAAAAACCAATTGACCTATTGACCCCAAAATTTGAACTTAATGCCTAAACTTAAGCCTAGTTACAACTAAGTGAATCTAAATTTGAATCTCTTCAGTTCAATCTGTATTCTCTTTACCCTAAATTCTTAACCCTAACCCTAACCCTAAGTTTGTATCTAACCCTAACCCTAACCCTAGTAGCACGCAACCCTAACCCTAACCCTATTTGGAAGTCCGCTGTCTTGGTACCCCACTCAGTATTATGCTCCGGGAAGAAGTATGCCCCGTCGAAGCCAAGTATCGTCCACGGGAGAGGGTAGGACCCCCGTTAAGGAAAAGTAAAAATTATATTTCATATGGGACTAGACAGTGCCGAGACTAAGAAGAGAGGTAGAGGAAGGTGTGAAATGCAAAAAGTGAGGGGGGTGAGAAGGAGAAGAACAAAGGAAGGAAGGATGTTAAAGAAGGATGGATGGAAAGAAAAGGAAGGAGCAGGATAGAAAAAAGGAGGAGGAACTATGTACAGTAATAAGGAATATAAATTAATAACATAAATAATGACACGGACACAATTGGAAAAATCCTTTATTAACATAAATTTATATACATTATACTTACCTATATCTGCAAAAAAGGAAAAATACTTACCTGTACCTGAAAAAAAGAAAAAAAAGTAAAAACATACTTACCTATATTATACTTACCTATGGAGATTGTACCTACCTGTGGAAGTAAAAAAATAAAAAAAGAGAACAAATACTTACCTGGAATAATTAGAATAAAATGGGGTCTAAAACATCTAAAAAATTAAAATTCATCAATTGATTAATAAATGAAGGGTCTAAAAATTAAATATCTAAAAAAATCTATTAAATTATCACTAAAACCATTGGAATTACCATATAAGGAATTGGATAAAAACTACAAACCTAAAAACTTAGGAAACAACTAAAACCAAAGTGGGTGGAGCCAACGGAGAGTATAAAAAGCCAACACAGAGCAGCTCTCTCATTTCTTTTCTTTTTGTTGGGGGGGATGGAGCGTACTAGAGCCTGATGAAGACCAAAAAAACCTGTCGAAACGTTGCAACAGTACGCTACCAAAAGGCCTATTAATTTGGGATTCAGTTTTATTATGATTAATTTATCAATTATTATGATTTAAATAAAAACAAAATACAAAAAAATGTATATAAAACATAAAAACATTACTTAGCCGGGGAAGGGACTGGGGGGCCCCCCGGGAAGTGCGAGTGCCCCAGGACTATCCCCTCAGGGGATGGCCCTTTCTTTTCCCTCACCTAACTTAGCCAGAGCCTGTCGGACCGGGCCCCTCGGCCCCTGACCTGGCAACATATCCCAGAGCCAAAAATGAATCTAAATTTGAATCTAAAAATAATCTAAAAATTGCCCCCAGTTGAACTCAATTAGATGCCCACTATTTGACCTATTGACCCTAAGAATAACTGAAAAACAACTAAGTACAGTAAAAATTAAAAAACCAATTGACCTATTGACCCCAAAATTTGAACTTAATGCCTAAACTTAAGCCTAGTTACAACTAAGTGAATCTAAATTTGAATCTCTTCAGTTCAATCTGTATTCTCTTTACCCTAAATTCTTAACCCTAACCCTAACCCTAAGTTTGTATCTAACCCTAACCCTAACCCTAGTAGCACGCAACCCTAACCCTAACCCTATTTGGAAGTCCGCTGTCTTGGTACCCCACTCAGTATTATGCTCCGGGAAGAAGTATGCCCCGTCGAAGCCAAGTATCGTCCACGGGAGAGGGTAGGACCCCCGTTAAGGAAAAGTAAAAATTATATTTCATATGGGACTAGACAGTGCCGAGACTAAGAAGAGAGGTAGAGGAAGGTGTGAAATGCAAAAAGTGAGGGGGGTGAGAAGGAGAAGAACAAAGGAAGGAAGGATGTTAAAGAAGGATGGATGGAAAGAAAAGGAAGGAGCAGGATAGAAAAAAGGAGGAGGAACTATGTACAGTAATAAGGAATATAAATTAATAACATAAATAATGACACGGACACAATTGGAAAAATCCTTTATTAACATAAATTTATATACATTATACTTACCTATATCTGCAAAAAAGGAAAAATACTTACCTGTACCTGAAAAAAAGAAAAAAAAGTAAAAACATACTTACCTATATTATACTTACCTATGGAGATTGTACCTACCTGTGGAAGTAAAAAAATAAAAAAAGAGAACAAATACTTACCTGGAATAATTAGAATAAAATGGGGTCTAAAACATCTAAAAAATTAAAATTCATCAATTGATTAATAAATGAAGGGTCTAAAAATTAAATATCTAAAAAAATCTATTAAATTATCACTAAAACCATTGGAATTACCATATAAGGAATTGGATAAAAACTACAAACCTAAAAACTTAGGAAACAACTAAAACCAAAGTGGGTGGAGCCAACGGAGAGTATAAAAAGCCAACACAGAGCAGCTCTCTCATTTCTTTTCTTTTTGTTGGGGGGGATGGAGCGTACTAGAGCCTGATGAAGACCAAAAAAACCTGTCGAAACGTTGCAACAGTACGCTACCAAAAGGCCTATTAATTTGGGATTCAGTTTTATTATGATTAATTTATCAATTATTATGATTTAAATAAAAACAAAATACAAAAAAATGTATATAAAACATAAAAACATTACTTAGCCGGGGAAGGGACTGGGGGGCCCCCCGGGAAGTGCGAGTGCCCCAGGACTATCCCCTCAGGGGATGGCCCTTTCTTTTCCCTCACCTAACCCTAACCCTAACCCTAACCCTAACCCTAACCCTCAAAATTGGAATCTAAAACTAACCCTAATTTGGCCCTAACCCTAACCCTAACATCAAAATTGATTAAATAAACCCTATTTGGGACGGGGGACCCGTCCTAACCAGGGCCTGTTGAGGGCCAGTGCACGGATCCCCGTGCCGCTCCGCGGCCGGGGATCCAAATAACCCAAACCCCTAACTAGCCAGCGCCTCCTGTCCTTATGGTTGGGACGGTTCCATGCCCATTAATTCAATTTATTTATTTATTTATCTCAATGATTTACTTTCCTACTAATTAATTCATCTTGAAAATTAATACTGGACATATACGGATACAGAACAATTGGACTCACTATAGAATGTATAAAAGAAAAAAATTTTTTTATAAAATACATTAATTTATTTGGATTCAACACATAACCTTAAAAAACTAAGTTATGGAAGGTCATAACATACTAAAACCAATCTGCTCTATAAAAAACCTTTTTTTTCCCTACCCTTTTACAAAACCAACAACAACCCACAATCTGAGGACTCTTTGTTAAAAACATCTTGGTGGAACCAGAGTTACTCTCTGGCTCCGCCCCTCACCCTATATATAGGAGACTCCAACTCTGTTTCTCACTTGCTCTTTGCAGCTTGACGAGAACACATCTCCACAGACCTTTTACCACCAAGTAGCTACTTTCCCGCGAACAAGCCCACCTGAAGAAGGTCCTTTCAAGGACCGAAACGTCGTGACCGGCTTGTTCATAATTTGACCTTTTTCAAAAAAAAGCAACGCTCCAAAATGGACAGACGACATGATGATGGGGGTTGGACGGTTGTCTCGCACCGACGGGGTCGTACTTTGCGGCGCCGCGAGATGTGGACGCCGTACCATTCTCCAGAAGCTCGCTTCCATGGCAATTACAGCCGTCCCTCCTACGCATCCGTTACCAGGATGCGCAAAAATAGGAACAGGGACTATCCCCAACGCCAATATAGAGAGCCAGGCTTCCAGCCACAATTTTTGGCACCCCGTGGAGGTTACAGACCTCCACACACCAACTATCAAAAACAAACAATGTACAGAAAACACAACATGAATACTTACTTCAACAAACGATATGTTTACCCAACCTCACATACAAACACAAACAAAAAAGGAGACAACAGACCTAAATCTGGAGATCCTGACTTCAGTTTGAAAGTCCGGGCCCTACATAGGATCATAAAATTGTCTCATCACCTCAAAAATGTTTCTGCTCCCCAACCTCCTATCACAATCCAGAGACTTTCTAAAGATCTGGCAACAACCATCAAACCCGCAACCCCCAATGACAAAACACGTGCCCTCATAGAGGGTAATGCAAAAAATTGGGAACACACAACCATGATGATCCTCCAGGATCATTACACAAACACACTAGAGGACGAATTGGACAAACTAACACAACTTCCACCTTTCGAATGGCGAGAACCTTTCCGAGTGGCTTCCAGTTGGGCGAGACGTGGCCTTGGACGCCTCAAAGAAGAAACACTGGAACAGACTGAAGCACTGATCATTGCCAGACTGGAATCAGAGGACAAAAACAACAATCCGAAAGAGACTCATGAACAGACACAAACCACAACAACTGACAAAACACCACCAACAACACTCGAACCTCCACCTAAATTAACAATCACAGCACAAGTACATACAAAACCAACACAAACGACAACCACTGCAACCATGACAGATGAATCAGGAGGTTGGTCACCTCTACTGGAGGAAAGATTGGTGGATACTTCACTTCCAACTCCTATTCCACCACCTCCCCCTTCTCTGAAACCTATACAACCCTCTCCTCCAAAACCACAAAGAACTCCACGCACAAGCACAATTAATAAACCCATCCCTCCCAATAACCCATGTGTAGTGCAAGACGATGACTCCATCTTGGACATGTCACTTCATGATTTCGACGACCTTTTCGAGACCACAACAAACAACACTCCCACACCGCAACAAACCAAACAAACAACACAAACAAAGACTACTTCTACACCAGTCAAAACCTACAAATTGAGAACAGCTATTCAAAGCCGCTTGAGCCTACGCCCTAGGACCCCGGTCGAAAAATCTAGCGAACCGGAACCCAAGGTCCGAAAACCCACTCGACACATTAACTCCAATGACAAAACAAGGGATTGGGGTTTAAGCATCACCAAAAAATGGGTCATCATGGGAGACTCAAATGTGTCCCGTTTTCCACCATTTAACATTGATGACCTACAAGTTGACTCCTACCCAGGAGCAACCTTTGCTAATGCGGAAGTCTTAATTAAGAAATCCATCATCTCCACCCCGGTGGAGAAGATAATCCTAGCGTTTGGCATTAATAACCGCATCCAAAAAACCAAATTAGCAATAGAGACACAACTTCTAGCCGCAGTCCGGGCAGCAGATAACAGATTCCCTGAAGCAGAAGTATGGGTCCCCTTGCTTAACTACTCCAAATCCCTCTCACTCAGAGAACAAAGCAATGTAATGTTCCTCAATCATCAGATCCTGAAAAACTGTCTCCACATTCCGGCTCTTCCACAAAAATTCTTTTTCACCCTACAAGACAATATCCATTGGACAAAACCCACAGCCCGCAAAATACTGGAACACTGGATTGAGCACGTAAAATAAATGGCCCCACAAGCCTGCCCTCACAGGAGGGGCCAAAAAATGTGATAAACCTCTCTCAAAAATTCAAACTAACCACCTCACAATACTCCCTACTCAGCAAGGGACTAACATTCATTCCCACTAGAGGCAGCAACAAAAACATTAATGAATCTACTAGATGGGAACTCCAACAGTACCATCGCAGGATCAGATTAATGGCTCATTTTCGGGACCGAGGGACTGCAGATCCCCCACCCTTTACCCCAAAAACGGAATGGATTCCACCACTTACTACATTACCACATGAAATAAAAGAACTAATACAAACAGATCTCCAATATTTTGACAATAATTTTCAAATTGGTGGAACTAAACCAAATCTCATCAAGAAAGAGGTAGCGGCCTTACAGGAGTTAAAAAACAATAAAAACATTGTCATTAAACCGGCGGATAAGGGAAGTTCGGTTGTCATAATGGACAGGGAACAATATCTTTGGGAAGGACACAGACAATTGAGAGATAAAAACTATTATCGTAAACTACAAGAACCCATATATCCCGAGACAAAACAATTAGTGAAACCCATCCTCGCAAAATTAACCGAAAAAAAGTTTATAAACAAAAAACAACAAAAATACTTAATTGGAAGCACACAACCAAGAGCTAGACTCTTTTATCTCCTTCCCAAAATTCATAAGGACCCAAAAAAATGGAGCATACCATACGAAATCCCACCTGGCAGACCTATCGTGTCCGACTGCGACAGTGAGACTTACTATACAGCTGAATTCATCGATTTTTACCTCAACCCACTATCCAATAGACATAAAAGTTACATCAAGGATACGTACGACTTTGTCACTAAAATTAAACAATTACTTATCCCCCCGGAATCCCTTTTATTCACAATGGACGTTGACAGCCTATACACAAACATTGATATTAATGAAGGCATTCAAACAGTTAAAAACATCTTTACAAAATATCCAGACAAAAGAAGACCTGACAAAGAAATTCTACAACTATTAGACATTAATTTAAAGAGGAATGACTTCCAGTTTGACAATCAATTTTTCCTACAAATTAAGGGAACGGCCATGGGAAAGAAGTTCGCACCGGCCTACGCCAACATCTTCATGGCCGAGTGGGAAACTTCTGCGTTGGCCTCCTGTCAAAGGAAACCTCTATATTATTTCAGATATCTGGACGATATCTGGGGGATATGGCCTCACCCCAAGGATTCATTTGAACAATTTCTCACAACCTTAAATAATCACAACCCATCCATCAAACTGAAAGCCACTCTCCACCCGACAAAAATCAATTTTCTAGACACAACAACATACAAAGGAAAGGACTTTGACACAACTGGGAAATTGGATATAAAAGTTTACTTCAAAGAAACGGACACACACGCCCTACTTCATGCAAATAGTCATCATCCGAAACACACCTACGCAGGATTATTAAAATCTCAACTTCTAAGATTCCACAGAATATGTAGCAGACAAGAGGACTTTATGGAAGCCACTAAAACACTTTTTCGAGCCTTAGCCATGAGAGGCTACAACCGCTCATTTAGGCGTAAGATACTCAACAATTTTTTACAAATCCGACCTGCCTCGGTATCAAAGGCACTTCCCTTTGTAACAACTTTTTCTACGGCCACAGCAAATCTAGCTAAAGCCATTAAACACAATTTTTCATCCACGGTTGGTCACTTGCAGACCTTCAAGAACCACAGAGTGATAACGGCCTTTAAAAAGAACAAAAATCTACAAGACCACCTAGTTCAGGCAAAGGTCAAACCTCTAACGACCTTAAGACCCAAAGGACAAGGGGAATTTTTTAAGCACTTAACCTGGCTTCGCAGCAAAGCCAACGGCAATGTTTTCAAATCTATGGCGAAGGGAAACCCCCACACCAAAAATTGTATTTACTTAATTACCTGCACAAAATGCGGGATTCAATATGTTGGTGAAACCAAAAACACCATCCTCACAAGGTTCACCCAACACCGATATAATATTTTGCGACACAAGGAAATTAACACTCCTTTAGTTGCTCATTTTTTGGCTCATGGATGGCCTTCGGTACGGGCTACTGTCATCCAATGGAACCCGAACTGGACAGCCAGCCAACGAGTCCGGGTTGAACGAGGCTGGATACACAAATTGGACACTATAGTCCCCAAAGGTCTGAACCAAAAATAGGGATATCCACAACAAAACTACCACATCACAACAATTCACTACTTTAAGAAAAACCCTAACCCTAATCTTAACCTAATCAAAATTATAAACTAACTCTTTTTTGACTCTAAAACCTAACCCTAACCTCAGAACCGTTATACAAATTTAACCTTAACCCTAACCCTAATTCTAACCCTAACCTCAGAACTGTAATCTAAAATTAACCCTAATTTGGCCCGAATCCTAACCCTAACCTCAGAATTGGAATCTAAAATTAACCCTAATTTGGCCCGAATCCTAACCCTAACCTCAGAATTGGAATCTAAAATTAACCCTAATTTGGCCCGAATCCTAACCCTAACCTCAGAATTGGAATTTAAAACTAACCCTAATTTGGCCCTAATCCTAACCCTAACCCTCAAAATTGGAATCTAAAACTAACCCTAATTTGGCCCTAACCCTAACCCTAACATCAAAATTGATTAAATAAACCCTATTTGGGACGGGGGACCCGTCCTAACCAGGGCCTGTTGAGGGCCAGTGCACGGATCCCCGTGCCGCTCCGCGGCCGGGGATCCAAATAACCCTAACCCTAACCCTAACCCTAACCCTAACCCTAACCCTAACCCCTAACCCTAACCCTAACCCTAACCCTAACCCTGGAAGTATTATTGTTTTCCAGATGTTATACCAACAAAAAACCAAAAACACACACACACACACACATACTTACACTCACTCAAACAAATACAAAACTTTTTTTTTGTGAACCCCAAAACAAAAATGTTTAAAAAAGTCACACCCTAATTGTGTGACTGATTTATGATTTATTTTCACCAATTTAATTCCCTGGCAAACAGGATCCTGGTTTTCATAGTCCAGTCTCAGTTATGGTTAGAGATCAGTTTCAGACTCACCGTGGCTCCAATCTTGTTTCTGGGAGGTTTGCTGTAAATTGTCTTCCTCATTTCCAGAAGGATTTCTTTATGTTGAGTCAAAGTTGACTGTGAAACGTTTCCCAGCAGCCTTAATGCCCCACTTGCCATTGTCACAACAACGAACACCTGCCTTATTCTGACTGGCTGATGTTTGGACCTGTTCCTCAGTGTGGTGGTGATTTGTTAGGTTTTACCTCCACAGTCAGACTGAGGCTGACTGTGGAGGACCAGAGCAGGAGGGGTAGTGGGGAGCTGGAAAGAGGAAGAGGAGGAGAGTGATGATGGGACAAATACAAACGGCTGATTTACTTTGTAATTTGATGATGCGCTGATGAGAGTGAGTTAAATGCCACAGATTCAACGAGATCAATGATAAGTGACACAGTATGAATTTATCAACTTGATGATCAGAGCAGCTGGTCTGCAGCTCAAAGATCAGATTAGATTAAGAGCACAAAACAGAGCTGATGGAGAAAGCGGAGGGTTGATAACGACTGACATGATGGAGGAAAAGATTTAATACATCGGCGTTTGATGTGCAGATACAGATCTGCAGGTTGGCCTCTGTTCACCATCTGGAAAAAAGACAGGGATGGAGATGAAGAGCTACAGCCACTGCTCCACTTCTTCAGTCTGTTGTGTGAAATCAGTGGAGGAAGAGAGGATGACAAGTTGGACCAGGTGAGCTACAAGTTAAGGGTTAACTCACTATGTACCTGACTGCTGACTTCCTCTACCGTCAGGATTACAATGCCTATAGAAAGTATTCACCCCCCCACCTTTGATGTTTCAACCTTTTATTGCTTTAATAAATGAAATCATGGTCAATATAAATTGGGTTTCTTGACAAGAAATTGCAAAAAAAAAAAAAAACTCTTTAAAATCAAAATGGTGTCAACTATTTTTTATTATATAAAGTAAATGATTGCATAAGTATTCACCCCCTTCAGGTCATTATGTAGTAGATGCACCTTTGGCTGCACTCACAGCACTGAGTCTGTGTGGATATGACTGGTACATTTGGACACTGCAATTTTTCTCCATTCTTCCTTGCAAAGCTCAGACTCAGCTCTTTTCAAGTCTAGACACATATTTTCGATTGGATTGAGATCTGGGCATTGACTTGGCCACTCTAGAACATTAACCTTGTTGTCTTTGTACCATTTCTGTGCAGCTTTTGCTGTATGCTTGGGGTCATTGTCTTGTTTGCAAAAAAAAAAAAAACAACCCTCCCAAATTGTAGTTCTCTTGCAGATTGAATCAAATTATCCCCCAAGATTTTGGCAATATTATTCTGCATTCATGTTCCCCTCTACTTTTACAAGCCTTCCAGGGCCTGGTGCTGAAAAGGATCCCTAGTACATGACGTTGGTACCAATGTGGTTCACGGTGCAGATGTTTTGTTTGCGGTGATGAGCAGTGTTTGGTGCTCGCCAAACATAGCGACTAATCTGATGGCCAAAAAGCAAAATTTTTTTCTCAGACCAAAGAACCTTCTTACAATTGACCTTAGAGTCTCCCCCGTGCCTTTGGGCAAATTCCAGGTGAGATTTCATGTGAGTTTTTCCCAACGGTATCTTTCTCTTTGCCTTACTCAGTTTGTGAGGACAGTCAGCTCTAGGTGGATTGAAAGAAGTGCCATACTCCTTACATTTCTTCGTGATCAATTTAACTGAAATCAGTGGGATTTCCATTGCGTTGGAAATCTTCTGTTAGACATCTCCGGTTTTACACTTCTCAATCATCTTTTCTGTGAGCGGCTTGGTGTGTTCTTTTGTCTTCATGTGGCAATTGTAGCAGGAATACTGACGAACCAAACTAGCCCACCCAGACACAGGTGTTTTTATACTACAATCACTTGACACACATCAACTGCGCTCAGGTGATCTCTATTTCACTAATTCTGACACTGCTGGCCTCAACTAGCTGGACCTCTGTTGAATTAGGTCCGTCACTTTAAAAGTGAGCGCAGCATGGCGACATTAGCGCAGCTGCCCCACAACAAGGAGGTCCTGGGTTCGGTTCCCGGCCTGGGGCCTTTTGTGTGGAGTCTCCAAAGACATCATGTTTGGGTTCATTGCTGACTCTAAATTGTCCGTAGGTCTGAGTGCGAGTGTGAGTGGTTGTTGGTCTCTGTGTATTGGCCCTGTGATGGACTTGAGACCTGTCCACGGTGACCCCGCCCTGAGCTGGGATTGGCTCCAGAACCCCCCGTGACCTGGAAACGGATAACAGGTAAAAGATGAATGAATGAATGAACTTTAAAGGGAGGGAACATTTATGAAAAAAATTATCTTAAACTGTTTACACTTTTTTTTTTTTTTTTTTTTTTTTGCAAAACCTTGACAATAAAAGCCAGATTACTTTGACCATGATTTCATTTATAAAAGCAACAAAATGGGATAACATGGGGGGAGATGGGGTGTGAATGTTTTTTATAGGAATTGAAGGTGTCGTTCTGTTTTTATAAACCTAGGATAGACCATATTTGAAGGAGAAAATGGCTCTGACCTGCTCTGTTCTCTATCCCGATTGGATGGTAGCCTACAGCCTGTCATCCCTAACCCATCCCCTGCTTCATGATCTGTTTTCCTCTAAATAGGATCTTCATTTAAAAAATTTATATCATTTTGTATTAAAGACCTGAAACTAGTACACTTCCTCTAATGAGCTGCATCATGGAAAAGACCAATCTGATGCAACTCAGAAACTACAAGCTTTATTTCTGTGATCAGGAAATTGAAACCCACTCAGCCTCTGACTTATTAATCATGGTTCAGGTTCAGGTTTCAGAGGTAAACTTGGATCTAAAACAGCACAGATCAATAATGAGACATGAGCCGACTCCATGTTGGAGCTGTGATTCACTTTTACTGGTTTTCATTAAAAAGGAAACAAAGACAAGAAACACTAATGCTGGCGACCATTGTCCTCTGAGATAAATACTGGGATGAAGTGAGGATAAAACTTTAAAATGTCCAGAAAATCCACCAGAAGCAGCTGATCGATAGGAAACACCGCAGGAAATCATGTCAGACAATCCCAGATCAATGTTCATTTCTTGGTTAGTCAGAGGTCAAAGGTCAAAGGTGATCAGGTGCTGTAGAAACGACCAGCATCAACTCGCCGTCTTTTGCGACTTTGTTGCTGCTCGAAGAACTGACGGATGTCGTCGGGAGTCACAACCTATGAGGAAACAGTGTCACACATCATCAGGCACCTGTGCAGATCAAAGGTCAAAAGCACAGAGGTCACAGCAGGGGCGAACCTTACCTTTCCTTCGGCTGCAAATCTCTGCAGAAAGTCTTTTAGCTCAGTCTTCATGTCATTGTATCCTGAAACAAAACACACATTAGGCGCACAGCACACAACCATGGCCCATAGACACACAGAATTCTGGGATTTTTATACACAGGACTGTGTGTTGTATCTGAAGATGTGTGCTACACTTGTAGCTGCTTGCGTTACCATGGATGATCTCCAGTTGCTGGACCCGGTTCAGGTTGTCCAGCGCTGACATCAGAGGGTCATGTCCTTGTTGATTTTGTTCATTATTCTTTCCTTTCTTCTCGTAGGCAAGGACAGTGTCAGACTCGTCCAACAGGAAGGACAGATCAGCTTCAGACAGACGCTCCTGAGGACAGGTAACACAGGTGCATTGCAGACAGGTGCAGCTATTATTTTGTTTCAAATTTTCAATTAGAAAAACTCAAGGTCTAGCAGCACAGGTCCTTTGTGTGGCTTCAGCTACACAATTTGGGTTTGTCTCAAGCTTACAACAACATAGACAGCATAGAAACAACACTACGGTCACATTACCTCATCACCACCACTAAACTTCAGCTTTCAGTCCGATTCTGCTCTGAACTCTTATGAATAAGCCTTTTCTCTAAGCCCAAGTCTGTAGAAACACAGCCAGGCTTACTGAGAGGTTAATGTTGGACGGGGACTGTTACCTGGCAGGTGTTGCAGAAGCAGAGTTTGGAGGAGGTTAATGTTGGATGGGGACTGTTACCTGGCAGGTGTTGCAGAAGCAGAGTTTGGAGCGCCATGCCGACGGCCAGAACACAGCTCCTGATTGGACTCTAGTTTGACCAATCTCCTGTAGTTCCTTCAGTTTGCAGCTGGGCTCCACCTCCTCACGGCCTCGTTTACTGCTGGGCTTGAGTACATCATTGACCTGAAACATAACTGATCACTAACTTTGATGTTATGAAATCTATAGTACTTTGACAAATACTCCTGGAACTGGGTGATATGAGCATGTACAACGGTGTGAGCCAGTCTTTTTCTTCAAATAATCTTTATTCTTTATTTAGATTCATTCAGGATGTTGGAATCCAGATATTATCATTCAGCAATGATAATATCATGGTAGCCACAGGTGTGTGGGATGAGTCACATTAAAACAGTTTAACCCTCTTACCTGTTCTTTGTTTTTAATGTCTGTGTTTGATTTTCCTCCTGTTTCCTCCTTCACCTGTGCTGCTGCACCTGGAACTGACCAGGAGCTACATCACTCACTGGAAATACATCACAGACAATAAACACATCACACAGTGAGCACTGTTTAGGTACCTGCCAGGTGGGCAGCGTAGGTCCACAGGAAAGGGGTTTTGTTCATACAGGACTCACAAATCATCTCCTGCAGCTCCACGCAGTCCGGAACCACACAGCCTAAGTGCTGCAAACAGGCACAGATACAAGTGACAGTGCAGTTACAGGTGCCTGACCTGTACCTAACCCTAACGCCTCACTGTAACCTGAATGCCTGTCACACCTGTAATCTAAACACCTCACCTGTAACTGGTCTATTCTAAGTTTGGTTAATGACAAAGGGGGACACGTTCTCTTGACTGAGATCTCATACTGCAGAGTATTTTGGAAGGAAAAGATGTGACCCGCTAACAGGTACAGAGCGAACAGGTTAGCCATCTCAGTAGCCGATCAGTGCCAACTGTTCATCTGAAACTCACCCTTCCATGGAGCCAGTCCTCACAAACCACACATTGAATCATCTCGTCCTCCACCTAAAGAAACAGCAGCCAATCAGAAACATCGCTCAGAAAACAGACAGTGCTTACCAGGAGGTAAAAGGAAAGTCAAGCTGTGTATCTCACCTGGTCATCTGGATCTGGATAAGGCCGGCTGCAGGTGCAGTACACGCCAAAGAAGTTATGACTGTATTTATTTAAACTGTTGAACTCATCTTTATCCTGAAACAGACACACACACACACTCTGTTGATTTTATGGCCTTGTGGGGACTGCCTGGATACTTTTATTCTGAAAACCATGATAAACATCCTCTAATCCATTAATCTGGACTCACAGGATAAAGTTTACACTGTAGCTCTGTGAACTTCCTGTTTCCACAGTCACAACGAAAGTTTCTGAAGAAAACAAAGGAAGAGAGACAAAAAATTCTTTTTAAAAAGGACAGAAGAAGAAAAATACAAGACTACCGAATGATGTTTATCAATATAAATATGAATTTACACTCTGCTGATATAAAGACAGGTCATGGTGAGCTGTCTATTAATAGTATGATATTAATCCTACATTTATGTACTTCTGATGTTTTCATATACTAATCACTGACTGGCACCAAGTTCTCACCTCTTAGTGTAGAGTTCGTAAAGTTCATGACCTTCATGACATTTATATGAGCACGCCAAACACACTCCTGCTGCTTCCCCTCCTTTTGGTGTACAGGTGTTACAGGCGTACAGAGCCTGGCGCTTCACATAGCCCTAAACACACACATATATAAAAACATATTCAGGAAAAACTGTATATCCACACCAAGAGCACCTTCATGTTACATTCACACACCCTTATTTCTCTGTAATACTGAAACTACTTCCACTATTGTGCACATAGCATACCACATATAAAGTACATACACTGTACACAAAGCACATAAAATCTAACCTGGGGGTATGAACAGTGATCTGAGTCACTTCCTGCCAAAACAGCTGAAGCTTCTTCCTCCAATTCTTCATCTTCCTCCAGAACATCAACCAGAGACACAGTCTGCTCGTCACACATGATGCTGCTCTTCCTGATGAAATAAACCGGATGTCATCAGGTCAAAAAGAGTCTGCGCACAGAGGTGAACACCCTAACCCCCACACAGCAGACAGGAGATAAGGAGCTGGGTTCATCTGAGATCAACAACAGAGACACGTCTGTGATGTAAACAATCACCACCAACCGTGCAGATCTGCTCTCTCTGCTCCTCCACCTCTTACCCCGTTAAGCTGTCGTTGACTTCACTGAAACCGGAACTGCTTCTTATTTCGTTTAATGACCCCCTCCGTCATCATTTGGTCCTGTCAGGAAACACCACTGTCTCCGCTCAGTGCTAAAGCTAAAGATGTTAGCTCTGTAAATACAAACACAAACTCACCGAATCGAACCGGGACCTGAACGGGCTGTAACCAGACAGGTTTCTCGGTATAATCCAAGGTAACGGGCTCCAACAAAATTATAAATGAATAATCAATGCTCAACCGAACGGATCTTTGTTGTCTACCCGCTCACTTCTGCTAGGCAATTACTACTTCCGGTTCACTTCCGCGGGTTGTATTTGGCGGGACACCGGGTCAGACGTCATCGAGCAACTAAAGACACAAACAAAAAAACAACAACAACAACAAAAAATTTAGCTTTGAACACAAGTGGAGTCTCTGATATCCGTCTACGTGTCTCAAACATGCTAAAGTCAGTATTTTCCTAAAAAAAAACTAAACATTGATCAGTGTTCACAATGTACTGTGCTTCTTGAATAAGTTATTTTACCTCTTAAAAAGGCAGGAGGCTCTCTGCCTAGTTTGTGTCTAGTTAGGTACACCAGTAATGTGCGACATCTAACAACAATAATTACACAAATGAAAATAATAAAAGAAATGGGTCCGAAAGACTCAAGACTCAGTTTAAATGACTCAACGGAGCCGTAAGTTTACGGAGGGTCCTTGAAGGTAGCAGACAGTGCGTGATGACGAAGGCAGTCATGTGACCCACAGTCCAGTTGAGAAGATGGCGAAATTGACGGTGACAGCAGAGCTGAAGTTCAGAGATGGACACAAAGAGAAAATCTGCGTTAAAGTACAAAATAATCTGAATTCTCTCATTCACGGAATAAACGACGTGAACACAAGCGTCTCGCGGCTTCTCAGTGAGCTGGTGGAGCGGGAAAAAGCCCGAGGAGACTGCGCAGAAGGTGAATCCCTTGTTGCTAAGTGTGGTAGAGCTAAAGTGCTAATGCATCACTATTCCTGCATTGAAACAAAGACTGTTCATTTGAAAGTCCCCGCTGATCAAATGTCTTAGTTCAGTTGACCGATGAGGGAAACAGCGAGTGTTTAAAAGGAGTGCAGTATTTCTTGTTACCTGTCAGGACACCTGTTCACCTCTTTTACCTGCTGCAGCTGAGGAGGACGAAGACAGCGATGAAGACAACGAGCCAGAAGGTCCTCAAAACTCTGAATTGCAACCTCCAGCTAAAAGATCGAAAACCTGAAAGTTTTGGTGACCCTGTTGTTTTACCTGTTTCACTGAAGACGAAGACGATGACGCCGATCAGCCACATGACCAAGAGAAGAAACGAAAGAAGACTGATGGAGGTGCGTTTCATGTAGACTAAAAATAAAACGTCTGCCTCCTCCTTCTGTCCTCAATTAACATCAATAAAGTGGAAAAAAAAGTGAAGTTTGGACTTTTATAAAGAAGTTTATTTCCGTTTTAACGTTTTCATGGTAATTTCATGTATCATGTATAAATACCAGAAAAATATCTGCCCTCTGATTGGCTGGCAGATCACAGGAAACTTCTGTTCTAAGCCCTAACGATTTACATAATGCATCAGTACTGTCGCCGTAGCTACCACAGGTTTAAGTATGGCTGCTGGAAGTGCTGCTGTCACCATATTCAACACCCTCTAGCCAATCAGAGCGCAGGATTGCCTACAACGCCTTAATAAAAAAAAAACAAAAAAAAAAACAGGAGAATGAAACAGCTGCACACTGAGCTATGAAAAGCTGCTGATCCTGACAGTAGATGCTCAGGGCAGATTTGTTGTTCCTGAGCTATAGATTCATTCCTAACAGTCAACTCTCAGGGTTCAGCTTTTGTGCTTACAGTCCACAATCAGGACAGTCCTGCACGCAGATCCTCACAAACTGGAGGGTCAACATCCAACGAATATTTTTACAGTCCCAAGGCACACAGGAAGTGACATCAAACAGTTCAGAGCCACTGCAGTCTCTGTGATTGGTTCCTTCTATGTGTTGATCACCGATCCTGCCCTGTGATTGGTTGGTGTCTGGGCGGCATGACGGCGGCTACACAGCAGGGCGATGCAAACAGGAAGAACACAGTATCCCACGGCTCGGGGGTCAGCTCTCGTGCACGAGAACAGGAAGAGGAAGAGCTGCAAGTATGGCAGCAGGAAGACTGAAGCCCACATCCAGACGGGAAGCGCCGGCAGGTGAGACCAGGTGACGGCGGGGGGTGAAGCCGATGGGCCAATCCCGCCCCTCTGCACACGCTCCAAATTGCGTGTGTGCACCTCAAAGACATAGTAAACCGCCATGACACTGAGCAGTAGGTAGAGAGCCACACCAACCCATCCCATCCTCTGACGGAAGTTCATCATCCTCCATACTGGCAAGAGAAAATCAATAAAAACACCCGTCCACCACTATACATAAGTGAGTTATCTGGTCCTGTTACAAATTGTGAATGTTGATTGTTTTGAGATGTATACAATGATTCTACAGGCTTAAATGGAAATGTATACATACACTTTTGCGTTTGTAGGCTTGTAATGTTTCATATGCAAGCTAATGTTCCTCCAACGATTTTTTTTTTTTTTTTTTTGGTAAATGTGAAATAAAAGATACATAAGTGAGTTATCAATAACTATCCCATCCTCCATATTGCCAAGAGAAGATCAATAGATAGTCAATTATCAATACGTTCTCAGCCACTTGGCAGAGAAACTAAACATTATCACCCTCTGTTCAGTGGGTAAATAAAGATCAGTTAAAGAAAAAAACTTATCTATATTGTAAAAGTGAACGGCAGCACACCAATAATCAATAAACTCTCCACCAGTCTGTGCCAGACTCCATCTTCGTTTCAGTTCCTCTACGTTCATATATATATATGAACGGTGTTATATGTTAAATGTTTAAATATCTATACTCACGTAAAGAGGTAAACAGTAAAACGAGTGTGGTTTAACCCAGAAGATTATTTCCACCAAACTCCTGAACATCAACAGCCTGATCTGTTTCACAGACTCATTTCTGCCACACTTTCTCTGATCAATGTCGCTGGATGCTTCGTGCTGACCTCCATCTTGTTTGTTTACTTTCAGATCATTTGGGGGTTAGCAGCCTGTCAGTCAGCCTGTCTGTCTGTCTGTCTGTCAGCCTGTCTGTCAGCCTGTCTGTCTGCCTGTATGTTTGTCGGTCAGCCTGCCTGTCTGTCTGCCTGTACGTCTGTCGCTCAGCCTGTCTGTCTGTTGACGCTCTTTGAGTTGATAGTTTTTTTTGTCTTACCTTCCCTCACGTTGATTCTTTCAAATTAAAATTCCCCTGAAGACTCGTTTGTAATCTTCATCCGGAGAATCTCCTTCCGCTCTTCCTGAAACCCTTGGGTGACGTCATTTACCGGCGACCGCCATCTGCAGGACTGAAACTTATAGAGAAAGCGCTTTAATGATGAATGGGAGATAGTTTGAAAGTGAAAGTAATGTTGTTGTGTCATCTCTTGCCATAGAGGAGAAAGCCGGTTCTTGTCTGATTTGGTCAACATGACTGTTGTGGTTTTTCTGAGCTGCAGAAATAAAAGCAGAGGAATTAGAAACAGAAGCTAGTCAGATGTGGACCAGTCACCGTGTGTTATCCTATTATCTTTATGGGTGTGTTTTCATGACAACATTTTGTTTCGCAGGAGAAGGTGACCTTCAGGTGTAGGATTATAAAACAAGCAGATTAACAGTCACACACTAATAATGATAATCGTTAATATCACTAATAGTAACTCCACAGACTGAAAAAAACCTTTTAATATTTTCACTCCGCCCACTCTCTCTATCCAGCCAATTATATGAAAGAAAAACGCACACACACACACACACACAAAACTGCTGTAAAGAGAACCCACACAGCACCAGCTATTCTTATTTCAACGGGTTTTGGGTTTTACTGGTCTAGGTCCGGAGGCTTTTTTGTTCTCAGTCTTGGGGATCCGTAATATGGAGCGCCGTCAGAGTCTGGAGGAGCAGCTCAGGTGTCCTGTATGTCTGGACATCTTTACTGAACCATTAATGTTACAATGCGGACACTCTTACTGCAGGTAAGGGGGGAGGCAGGATGGGACCTGCCATGTCCTGTCCTATCCTCTCTTGACCCCAGCTGTACTGTCCTGCCCTGTCCTCCCCTGTGCTGTCCAGGTGCTGTGTGCGCTCCATGACGATGGACCTGCTCGGCCAGCTGCAGTGTCCTGTCTGTCGCTGTGCTGTGGACGGAGATAGTCCTTCTCCCAATGTTAGTCTGGCTCGAATTATTGAAGCACTTCAGGTAAATATAAAGTGTGTTTAGATGTGTTAACACAACATATTTTCAGTATTATTTATACTTTATACATGATATATGTCCATCAATATTTTCAGCGAGTTAATAAAATATTTATTAAAACATTTATTCGTCCTGACAGGAAGTGAGTGTTTCGGGTGGAGCTCAGTTGGAGTCCTGTCCTCAGCACCACAACCCCCTGAGTCTTTATTGTGAGGACGAACAAACAGTGATCTGTGGGCTCTGTGGAAGCATCGGTGCTCACCGTGGACACAAAGTCACACCTGTGAGCTCCGTCTACAGCCGCATGAAGGTACAACATAGCAAAACACACCTGTTAGCTCAGCCAACAGCAACATGGAGATACAACGCAATAAAACTGCACATATTAGCTCCATGCACTGTCACATGACAGCACAGCAACAAAACCCCAGCTGTGAGTGGTTTCTATTTGTGCATTTCTCAAGGTCTTTTGGCATGTAACTGAAGAATAAAGTGATATTCACTTCATTAACCTAACTTTGTTTTGTGTGTTGTGTTGACTGAAATGTTAGGTAAAGCTAAGTAGATAAGAAGCGGTTGGTTCAAGCTCTATCAGTGAGATTAAAGTACTACATTCAAAGGCAATCAAATATGACCTCTGTGTTTCAACAGCAATAAGGTCGCATGTTGTTGAAGTTCACTGTACCACAACACCTGAGTGTGATGTGACCCCCCTTAGTGGTTGCCCTCTGGCAGAAAGTCACCAGGATGTTTACATATCTTGAATGTGTGGTTTTAAAGTGATATGACATGAAGAAAGAACTTCTTGTTCGTGTGTCTCTGTCTGCATCTCAGGAGGACATTTCCTGTCTGATGACAGAGTTCCAGCATCAAAAACGTAAACTGGAGGACCAGATCTGTAAAATGGCATACAACAAATCCAGGATCACTGTGGGTGACATTTTTTTCACATTACACATTTTACTGCTGTTAATTTTTGTGTTGTTTCAATCTGTTTGATGAGCAAAGAAAAGGAAACAGGAGGAACCATTAAAAAAGTCTGAAGTAGAAATGACTCAAGTGCATGTCGACCTCTGCTGGTCACATGAGAAGTGGCAGAAAAAAAGGCTCCGGCGTGAACATTAGTTACATTTAAACAGTAAATACATGTTGGGTATAATTTTTTCCTCTATTTTGAAATTAATTAAGACCCGAGTCATGCTAATTCCTATCAACCAATCACAGTCACATCACATATAGCTCTCTGATCAGAATTGATCTACTTTCAGCCTGAATATAGGATCTCAGCAAATGAGCTGACGATCCCTCCTGTTTTATGTTCAATCAGAACGAGTCTGATGTGTTGAAGTGGGTGGTGAGGAAGGAGTTTGGGGAGCTGCGGCGCTGCCTGGAGGTGGAGGAGGCAGGATTCATGCAGCAGGTGGAGACGTCTGCCACGGTCCTAATTTCATTACTCCAAGGACAGACAGACCAATTAAACCAGAACCTGAACCGGTTGCAGGATGCCCACAACACCCTGCAGGACCTGAGCAATGAGGGGCATCTGGACTTCATCATGGTACTCACAGTACACGAATCTCTGGCCACTATGTCCACTATGTAAAGTTGGGATCCCTGGACTCACAAATGATTGAATCCAGTCTTTTTCTTTTTGTTCACAGAAGTACGGATCAATAGCGCCAAGGTAACACACATCTCAACATGTTTCCAATCAATCACTGATATAACTTAAATACAGTGACTAAAATTTTATATCCTCAGGTTCAGAGAGAGTCAGGAGCTTCAGCAGAGGGATGAACAACTCTTCAGCTCCATTAACTTCAGACCAGGGTTCAACCACAACGACATCAAACTCATTGTGTGGAAAAGACTTCACCGAAAAGTCCTACCAGGTCCCCTGTCCCTGCTTCTGTCCCCACCCTGTTATTATTCTTGTCGCTGGTCCTGGTCCCGACAGTCTGGTTGGAATGTCCCTGTATGTGTTACAACATTTTTGTCTTTGTTCAGCTGCAGAGGTGTTAAAGCTGGATCCCCAGAGCGCTCACCCGATGTTGGAGCTCCATCATGGAGACACAGTGGTGGCCTGCGGGGCTCTGCTTCAGAGACTTCCTGATAATCCAGAGAGGTTCAGTTACAGTTACTGTGTCCTGACCAGCCGAGGCTTCTCTTCTGGGAAACACTACTGGGAGGTAATCTGCTGGACAGGATGGTCTCTGTCTGTCTCTTAGTTTGATTAGTGAGAGTCAGATCTGAGAAGTTTTGTCGCTGTGCCTCCCTTATCATAAAGTTAAAAGCAGATAAAAAGCCCTTGATAATATTAAAATGTGTCTGGAGACCCATTTTTTTCCATCTGTGCTCTGCTGTCCTACAATCTCTTTTAAAACTTCAGATACTGTCCGAAGTAAGCCTGAGGGCTAAAAACGTCTCGGGTAAACATTGTGGTGAAATGAGTGCAATCAGTCAATTCAAATAAAAGATGTTGCGCGTTCTCTTTCAGTGTGGTGCCAAATCTGTGAGAGGTTATCATAGATAAACCTTCCCACTTATGTAGGTGATGGAAGTTCACAGCTCAAGTACAGTGAAATAACATGCACAGTGGTTCAGTTCATTATGTTTTGTACACTCTGTCCTCAACATCCAGGTAGAGGTGGGGAATAAACCTAAATGGCGTCTTGGTATAATCAAAGGAACGACTAATCGCAAGGCAAAATTGCTGAAGAACCCAGCAAGTGGCGTTTGGCTAATTGGATTGAAGGATGGAGTTTATGAAGCCTTTGCTTCACGAAGGACAGTCCTGCCAGTGTCAGAACCCCCACGACGAGTGGGACTGTTCCTGGATTATGAGGGTGGATGTCTGACCTTCTATAACTGCGACAGTCCTAACGAGCTGGGCTTCATGTACAGCTTCAAGCTTCAGGCCCAGGGGAAGGTCTACCCCCTGCTGGATGTCTGCTGGCATGATCGTGGAGAAAATAAACAGGCCCTCGTCCTCCCCCAGCCCCAGAAACAGGGACAGTGACAGGTTCCCTTTTACTAAACAGGTTTAGTGTAGGTTCGCCGTCAGTCAGGGACGTCCACGCTGTCCGTACTGATATAGAAATACAACCAAATCAATCATAAATTTATTCATTACAGGCTTAAAGAATTATTGACCAAGAGACTGAGTAAGTGAGTGAGTGCTGAGGTGACACCATTGTTTAATAGAGTTAAGGACTGGTCCTATTGGCTGTTGCTCATTCAGTTTCCCTGACATAATCAAAGCAATTTAAAGCTTTCTTCAGCTGTTTTCCTCAAAAGTGGGCAGGGCCTTTAATCTCCATAGCATAACAGACTTTTTGAGAGACAGGAGTTTTTGCACGGTCCATCTTCCTCTGAATAGGACTTTCATAGTTTCGCAAGATGAACTTGAGTGGTCTGTTACTTAACCAGGACAAACAAACATACTGAAGACATGGATGCTGCCTATACTAAAATATATTAAACATTAATGTTGGCTTTAATGAGGCTGTTGAACATGTACGTCAACAATATATTTCACTTTTTATTTCCTGCTCTCAGAACTTGTAACAAAAGCCTTAATTGAAACCGATATGTTAAACATTTTCTTTCAATAAATTTTACTGTGAATTAATCAAAAGAGTTTCATTTTATTACTATAATTATGAGCGTACGCATTGACACTAACCCAATGACAGATTGTTATAGTTTTTGACAAAGAACACGATAAAATAACATAACTAACATAACCTGACATAACAGAAGCCTAATAACGCCTAATAACACATATATATGTGTATGTGTGTGTGTGTGTGTGTGTGTGTGTGTGTGTGTGTGTGTGCGTGTGTGAAATATCACCTGTAGATGTTTTCCATATGGAAAACATCTTCAACCAACAGCTTTTAGTTTAGAGAGAAGCATTTTACTGAAACACTGCAGTTACATAACATTTGTGTCAACCCACTGAAAGTCTCATACAGTCCCTTCATATGCCATCATGTCTGCAGGACCTTGTGTTGCCTGGTAACTGAAGGATGGGGGTGAATGTCAGCAGTCATCATATGATCCCTCCTGATGCAGCAGGAAGCGGATCAGACCTCCAGGCAGCGGCAACTTCTTCACACATCGACCTCCAACCAGCTGCAGAATCTGCAGCCTGCAGAGCTGAATCAGTGGCCGAGGGGGGGCTGAAAGACCAAAGGGACCAGCAACTGTTAACCATTCAAACCAGTTTATTATAACTTCCAGTGACTTAGACACTGCTTATATTCAACAAATAATCAAGGTTTGCTTACTATATCTGACTGTTATCGATTAGAAATCAACTCACCTGCCTTCTCCTTAATGACACTCCAGTCAGAGAAGCTGTCCAAGTGCTCCATTAATTTGGAGCAAAGAGTCACATGGCCAACGTAGTCTAATAGTACATCAAGGATTGGGCCCGCCCACCGGTAGATACTGGGAGCTGAGATCATCTCACAGAACTGTCAATCAATCAACCACCCTATAGTTCAATCAATTAACAGTCCAGACAATCTATCAATTAATAGTTTAATCAATCAATAAATCAATAGCTCAAGCAATCAGTCCATCTATAGTTCAAACAATTTAAAGTCTATTTAAACTCAGGTTACCTGAACTCCTCTCGTCGGCAGCATCTCTGTCACTTCATCCCCCTCTGACCGGGTGGTTTTCATTGGTGGATGTGTCTGGTTACCATAGACGCATTCAAAGCAGGAGTGGGCGTGGCCTCCATTGTCCAGCAGGTATTTGAACATGGACAGATACTTCATGGAGAACATGTAGACAGCAGGAAAGGTGGTGGGGTGGGTGGGGATAGAGGCGTTGATGTCTGCTCCATGCTCCACCAGCAGGGTGACCATCTGGATGCAGCCTAGTCTCGCTGCCACCATCAGCGGCTTGAACACATCAAGGTTTGGGTCAGCACCAGCAGCCAATAGAGTTCGCACTGCATCAATGTTATTGTTGATGACAGAGAAGTAGAGCGCTGTGCTGCGGCGGTCTTCATACAGCTTTGAACGTTCCTCAGAGAGTTGTGCATTTACGTCAAATTCCGCCTCGATTAGAATCTCGAGTATGTCGTCACGGTTACGCTCAGCTGCCACATGAAGTGGGCTGATGCCCGTCCGCCGGATTCTGGCCTTACTGGTGGCTGGGATCAACGTGGACACAATACTGGAAAGTGAAAACCACCATACAAATTAATAATCTAGACCAAGCCCTGACCCCTTACTGACCTTTGACCAACCCCATACCAACCTTGTTATTCATGTAAATCAAATCAAATGTGTTTATATAGTGCCAAATCAAAACAAACGTCAAGGCTCTTCACACATAGAGCAGGTCCAGACCAAACTCTATGGAGCTATTAAAGAGATCCAGCATATACCTCCAAGAGCAAACAGGAGACAGATGAGGGAAACACTTCCTTTAAGAGGCAGAAACCTGGGGCAGAACCGGGCCAAGGGAGTGTGAAGGAGAGGAAGTTGGGGGGGGGGGGCATGTAGCACGTAGTTGTAATGATTGTATTGTGAAGCCACTTCCTGTCCAATCAGTGTAACTGTGGTTTCTGTGCTTACGTGTCACTTCCTCTCTGGGCAGCAATGTGAAGGGGTAAGAACCCCCTCTTCCCAGGTTGGTTGGCATCTGCATTTTGTGAAAGGAGGAGTTCTACAACCTTCTCATGTCCATTTTTAGCAGCTTCATAGAGAGCAGTAGCTCCATCAGCAGCCTGAGTGTTAATGTCTGCACCTGAGGACAAACCAGAGGTCATTTGAGCACACTTGTGATCTTGAACCAGCAGAATTTACACTGACAGCAGGAAGAATACAGAAAGCGCTCAGACTGGACTCAGACGTTGTTTAACCTTATTTTTCTTGTTCGAGCCAGAAAATAATTTATTCAGTGACATAGCAGAGAGCAAGCACCATAGTAGAGCATGAACCCCATAAACAGGAGGCTACAAGGTCCTTGTTGGAAAAGCTGCAATGGTAACAGTCTGTCATTTGCTATCTCTCTATCTGTCAATCTTTAAGCTGTTGTATTTAATAAAAAATAAATAAAACAACCCACCCCACCAAACACACACAAATAAATAGTTTCTGCTGGTTCAGTCTGTTCCCGCCAAAGGCCTTTTACGGTTGGATCCAGGGACTACATGTGGTTCAGAATGACAGAGTTGTGACTCTTTCCAATAATTTAGATCTGAGCCTGGTCTCAGCTTTGGCAAAATGGCTGCCAATGGGTGGGATTCACCCACAAGTACTTAGGAAGTGAATGTTCATTAATACTTTTCTTACTGTTGGCTGCTAATTCCTCACGTCTACTAAGTACCCTGCATCCTTATCTGAAGATATTATACTTAATTTTGCTTAACTTGGACCTCTGAGTCTCAATCGTGCACACTTGTGTCAGTCATCTCGTGTTCGCCAAAGTACCTTACACTGATCAATGTCCAATAAAAGTGGCCAACAATTCCCACCAGCATGCAGACCAAATAAAAGCTTGAGTCTCATGATAGTGAATGATCCAAAGTGATCGCTCTCATCAGCTTACCGTGTTTCATGAGGAAGCGCAGAGCAGCAACCTGGCCGGTCTGGGCTGCACTGAATAACGGTGAGATGCCATACATGTTAGTGATGTTGTGTTTCGCTCCGGCCTTCACCAGCATTTCACAGATCTCCACGTTGTTTTGAACTGCAGCTTCCTGCAGTGCAGTCCAACCCTGAATACAGTGAGCATTCACCGCCGCTCCGTAGTTCAACAACGCCACCACCATTGCCGCACTGTTCCTCTCACAAGCTGCAAAGGAAGACACAAAACAGAGATGCACATTGAAGTGTGTGTTAGACCAGGACTAAAACCTGCAAGCCTCTTGGAGTCTAGTTGCTAGACCAGGACTGGAACGTGCAGAAGCATTGGGACTCATCCTCTCAGCACAAAACTGTGGATCATTTTAAGATATTTTTGAAGCAAGTGGGGAGGTGTCACCTCTGTACAGTGGAGTCTCTCTCTCGTAGTTTGTAATGTCAGGGTCAGCTCCATTTTCCAACAGCACCTGAACACATGGTAGTTGGTCTTTGCTGACAGCGATCAGCAGCGCTGACTCCCCACGCTCAGTTCGCTTGTTGATCATCCCTGGCTGGGCTGAGCACAGAGACACAGATTAATGTCTTTGGTCTGGACCTTGATCTCCCTCAGTGTGTACCGACACCTACCTGCCACCAGGATCCTCAGACAGGCATCCTGGCCATACCACGCTGCCTCATGAAGAGCCAGCCAGCCGGGTTTACTCGGTAGCATCAAGTTTGTTCCTGAACGCATCACCAATGCTTTCACTCTGTTCAGATCTCCCTCACGGATCGCTCTGAACAGAGGTTCCTCCTCCCTGCAGGAAAATACTTATCAGACACCTGTCCCACCTGACTGATGACATTTCCCCACTGTTTCCCCTTAGTGCCAACTGTCTCATTTGTCTTAACCAACCTCACTTGTTTTAAATTACTTAACCTGTATCACCCATTACAGACTGTGACTCTCATAAAAGGTGCATATTTCCTGATGTCACCTGTCCTGTTTAGTCCCTCGCACAGGTAATACAACATGTGGCACAGATGACGTCACAAGTATAGACGGTTCATGAACAGAACTCACTCCTCAGGTTCTGGAGCGATGTGAACCAGATTGCCGTCAGGTGTGCGATAAGCCACCATCCTCTTACCAGAACCTGTCATGAAGTGACTGACAGTCCCATTAAATGTCTTCCTGCCATGACACAAACACAGCAGCCAATCAGAGTACAGAGGCTAATGCAACAGCCAATCAGAGATCATATATCCACAACGTAATCATACTTAGCATACATATTTGTGTGGACTAGACATGTGTCAAGAGTACATTATCCTGCTTTCTTTTGGATTTCATAATTCTTACATAAAGTACATGTGATACAATTCAATAATATTTTTCATAAGAGCTCTTTGTAAAATAATTTTTCTATTCTTAATTGAGATTTCACTCACTTGATTCTCTGAGTCTTTTTTCTACACAGAAAACATCGAAGATCACGTCATGACCCATGTGAGTTTACGTACGGATCAGGAAGCTTTTCCTTGGGAGGGTTTGGAGAACTGTAGAGAGCGTTGGTCTGGTTGGCAGGGGGATTATGGGAGCTGTTCCTGATTGCAGGGTTCTGGGTTGTGGCTCCATCTGGTTGGTGAGGAGGTATGGCAGCAGCAGCAGAGTTGCTGGTCGTTTTGCGGGTTGAGTTGATGTTGCTACATTGTGTGCCAGTCAGACTGCGCTCGATGGCGACCTGCAGCAGTTCATCATCGCTCAGGTGACTATAGAGGGAATAATCCTCAAGCTGCTGACCAGCATCTGCTGTGTCAGAGTGAGAAATGCTTGCAGCCGCCATGACGGAGGATGGTGTTGTTCAGCGTAAAAACAAGCTGGAAAAAAATAACAAAACAAAAAAAAAAACAAAACAAAAAACAAGTTCAGACAAGTGAAGATCAGAGTCCATCAGTCCAGGTTCGTAAAGTTCACACGATCGGTTAATATCAGAGACTGGGGCACTGGGGAGAGCAGGCCCAGGAGCTTCATGAGAAAAAGAAAATAAGCTTCACTCCTTGACTCTGTCAGAATTCTGTTGGAGCAGTTTAAGATACAAGTGCATAGTAAGATGCTGTGAGCTGTCCTTCATGTAGATCATCTGAAGATGGCATCAGTCTCACTGATAAACAAGTGGGCTTCGACCTTTAACCCAGTCACACCTGTGAAAACAGACCAGCAGCAAAACTAAGGGACTCACCTTGTTTTCCACTGAGCTCAAACTGCATTCTGTTTGTATCTCTGCTCTGGGCTGTACAAGACTCTCTGCTGAAGGAGGGGCACTGAAGGTTTATTTTAAGGACCTGCAGTCTGAGCTCGCTGACCAGCTGACCTCGTTCCTCTCTAATGTTACAGGCAGGCTTATATGAACAATCAACAAAACAGACTGACAAGGCCTTTAATCTGTGTCCAATCAGGACAGTATCAGGCCTGTCCACGATTACTCCCAAATCACTCTCAGTTTATGGTTAGGGTTAAAATGGTCAAATGTGAGGATGTGAACCACTTGGATGAGAATCAAATTGTGATGCAGGTCAAAGCTCCTCCAACACTGCAGCACTACAGGATGATCCTGGTCTGCAGTGGGCAGAACCATTCAGAAGTTGTCCAAGGAAGGGAAAACCACTGGACCAGAGGGTCAGGGGTCAGAGCTCATTGATGGTCTGATCAAACAAAGACCTACTGTAGCTCAAACTGCTGAAGAAGTTCATGCTGGTTCTCATAGAAATCTGTCAGAACACACAGAGATAACAGTTTTTTGGGAGCTATAGACTGTTCAGGATGTCCATGTTGACCCCTGTCTACCAAAACTTTCTACAATGGACATGTGAAGTGTCTCACCTGGGTAAGACATGGCCCTAGGCTGCATGATGTGAAGAAGATCGGCTGGTGGAGGCAGTGTGATGAATAACCCGAACCAGGGGTTGTTGCCCAAGACAAGAGCCAAGATTCTTTATTGTCGCTGTAAAAACAGACAATGAAACTGACAACAGGGTTCTGAGGGACACAGAATCCTCCATCACATTAAAGCTGTGCCTTTAACTCAATCCTGGACCACATCTGGCCCCAGTTAGTCCTGGACCAGGTCACCCTAGAGTCTATCCTTGACTGTTCAGACTGACTCACCTGAATTCACAGGTAGTCAGCTGTGGTCACGTCTGAATAAGTGTATATGTGTGTGTGTGTGTGTGTGTGTGTGTGTGTGTGTGTGTGTGTGTGTGTGTGTGTGTGTGTGTGTGTGTGTGTGTGTGTGTGTGAGTACACATTGTGAGTCCAGTTTTAGATGATTCTGTAGCTCAAGTGAAAAAACTTCAGCTGCAGGGATGTTCAGATGAAAAGATCACTCAGTGCTGAGCAACAACACAATGATAGTGCAGCGATGTCAGAATCTTAGATTTTTTTAAAAATCTATTAAAAAGTCAAACATTACATTGACAGAAGTATTCAGACGCTTGACTGCGACGCTGACCTCTAGGGCCTTCCATCACATCTGTCATTATGTGTGCGAGCTATGTCATTTCATGTGACATCAGTGGCTGTCATAGCGTAGAAAGCGGATGAGCCGGAGAGGAAGTGGCAGGTTTTGGAGCAGTTTGAGTTGTCGGACTCCAACCAAACGTCTGATCTCCAGTCTGCAGAGCTGCATCAGAGCATGAGGAGGAACTGACGGGGAGACAGACACGACAACGTTAGTGCAGTGGTCTGCCCACAGGGCAGCCAGCCAATCAGAGTGATGCAGTATTTGAAATTGTGTTCAGGAGTGAATGATATGAACCAATGTTCCTGGACTTCAGAAAGTTTTCCTGCAAGCTTCCTTTAAACTTGCTTTATTCTAAAATGCTTTTAACTACCCATGGTTACCATGGTAGTAACAACCCATCTTGCCCTGGTAATGACCAACACTCTGTCTGTGTATTTGATCCTTACCAGCTTTCAGTTTGATCAGTGCCCATTCGCTGCGACCATCCAGAACCTGGAGCAGTCGAGAGCAGAGACCAACGTGACCAACATAGTCCAGCAGCATTGAGATGATTTGACCGCTGACCTGATATAAAGAAGGATTGGAGACTGCCTCGCAGAACTGAGACGATATGAAAGGGCAGTTAAAGAGGACAGCCACAAGAAAGTGAGAGGACAGACACAAAGAAGACAGTCAAAAAAAAAACAAACAAACAAACAAAAAAAAACCCAGTCAGAGATGAGCTGGACAAAAAAGAGTGATCTATCAACCAAGGAGCTGATGGAGATTTCGTGTTCCTGACTCACCAGAATGACACGCTGTGGTGGTGTCTCTTGGCTGACCTGCAGTTCCTGGATGGGGCGGCGTGACATTGGCAGGCTTGGATGTGGGTTCTGACCATAGGGACAGTCGAAGCAGGGCCGGGCATCACAGCCATTGTCCAACAGAAGTTTGAGCATGGGCAGACACTCCATGTTGAGCAGGATGGCAGACGGCACCGAGGATGGCTGTTTGGAGATCTGGGCGTTGACATCAGCACCATACTTCAGCAGCAGTGTCGCCATGTCCAACCAGCCGAGCCGGATGGCGATAAGCAGAGGATTGAAAATGTCCAGATTGGGGTTGGCGCCGGCTGCCAGCAACATTTCAGTGGCCTTCAGGTTGCCATTATAGACAGAGAAGTAGACCACAGTTTTCCGCCGGTCTTCATACATCCTTGAGCGCTCCTCTGACAGCTCAGCATTGATGTCAAAGTTGGCTTGGATCAGCAGCTCCAAGATGTCGTCCCTGTTTCTTTCTGCGGCAATGTGCAGGGGACTGATCCCGCTGTGCTGTATTCTGATGCCACTGGTGACCGGGATCAGCAGCGACACAATTCTGCAAACAAAGTGCAGAGTTTTGATCAAGTTAGAGGCATGTGACCTCTGAGCTTTGAAAGCCCAGAGTTCTTTTAATAAAACCAGATGAGGACCTGCTCGGACCGGATGTGGTTGTTCTTAACTGCCACATGAAGAGGCAGCAGCCCGGATTTGGTGGCTTGGTTGGTGTCAGCTCTCAGGGCAAGCAGTGCCTCCACAGCCAACACATGGCCATTCTTACAGGCTTCATACAATGGCGATGCTCCATCTGCTGCCAGCCCATTAACATCTGCACCTGCATAACATGGAGGCATAAGCTCAGCTCAACAGGTAGCTCCATGACCACTGCTCAGGTGATGAGGGCGCACCGTTCTGTGCAAGCAGATGGATAACATTGACGTGTCCATCCTGTGCAGCGGTGAAGAGTGGTTGGATGCCATAGATGTTTCTGATTCCTGGACTGGCACCGGCCTCCAGCAGCATCTTGCAGAGCTGCAGGTGCCCATGTCTGCAGGCCTCATGGAGAGGGGTCAGTCCCTGACTGCAGGAGCGGTTCACCTGAGCTCCAAACCTCAGCAGCAGGTTGACCATGGCTGTGTTTGGGTGCTGGCAGGCTGAAGCACAGAAACATGAAATTAACTTTTATCGCGGCATGACGACCCCCTCATTGGTTTTTTTTAGCCCCAAATCACCCTTCATAACATCATCGCAATTTTCTGCTGGTTTTATGATGTCACTGTGATGTCACCTGTGAACAGTGGTGTATCTCGGTCTTTGTTGGCAATGTTTGGGTCAGCTCCGTGCTTCAAGAGAAAGTCGACACAGGAAACATTTCCTTGCTCAGCAGCTAAAGGCAGAGCAGTCTGATTCCTCAAATTACATCTGTGAACCAAGTCAGGATAAGCTGAGGGCAGAGATCAAAGGTCAGAAGTCAGTGGTAAATAATCTATTAGATTCACATGTCCAAACTGATCTTAATTTCAATAATACAGTGGCCACATTGTTTTTTGTAGTTCATTTAAAATTTAGGGGGACTTTTATGCCTTTATTTGACTATCGAGTGGTTCAAAGGCCAACAGGAAGCGTGGGGACCTTGCAGGGTAGTTCCCAGGCTAGAACCAAACCTGAGATGCTAAAATAACGTGGCATGTGTGCCATCCACTTAACCACCTGCACTGCCAACACTGACCACAGCCAGGTCAGTGGTGTTTCTTTTCTCTGTCACATTCATCTACCTCTTATTCGTTTCCAGCTCACAGGGGGTGCTGGAGCCAATCCCAGCTCACTCTGGGCGGTGTCACCCTGGACAGGTCTCCATTCCATCACAGGGCCAACACACAGAGACAGACAGAGACCAACAACCACTCGCACTCAGACCTACGGACAATTTAGAGTCACCAATGAACCCAAACATGATGTCTTTGGAGACTCCACAAAGAAAGGCCCCAGGCTGGGAACCGAACCCAGGACCACCTTGTTGTGGGGCAGGATCAGGAGGAGTCAAAGACCGTCACCCCATACACGGTCTGACTGGAACCACCACAGAAGCATTGGGGCTCTTAACACCACACACAGATCATCCCAAAGAGCAGGACCGACCCAGGGTCCACATCAACCTTTAGGCTTTACAGTAAAAGGAGCACCATGGTGACTGGTGTGGCTATAATAAAAACCAACAACATCACTGACCTCTGACAAGGATCCTGACACAATTAATCTGTCCGTAAAAAGCAGCTTCATGAAGGGCCGTCCAGCCTTTGTCATCAGGGTCTGTAAGGCTACTGGACCTCTGACTGACCAGGTCCATCAGAGCCTCAGTGTCTCCACGTCTGATCAGGTCCTGCAGAGGACTCAGCTCTCTGGGTCAAACCAGAAAACAACAAAGAGCGAACATCCAACATGTTTTAACCGCCCAACTAGAAGAGAGAAGCAATAAATCAGCCACTGTGGTTTGCTTCCTGCACTTTACTTTCTCTTGTAGCTTGATGGTTGATAATTGCATATTTTACTGGACTGGCCTGGCGGGGGGGGTCATTCTCCCAGTCACAGGTATTCACCGGCATTCTCATCATCACCGTCTCCCTCACTGCCCTTTTCTGTTCCAACTCTTCTGTCAGCCCTTTTTGATTCTCTAATTTCTCCTGTTCCTTCTTCTGGTTGCTGCTCCACTTATGGCCATCTCCAGTTCAGTCTATATGTGGACTTCTTGCAATGTTTAGATTTTTACTGACTGTTTTAGATACTTGTGGACTGGTTTCGGCTGTCTATTGATGGTTTTTAGATGTTTACTGGCTGATTATACAAGCTATCTGGCTGTTTTAAATATCTTCTGACCATTTGGATGTTTGCTGGCTGATTACAGATAGTTGTTGAGTTTTTAGACATTTGTTCACTGCTTTCAAATGTTTGCTGAGTGACTATAGATACTTACTGGCTGTTTTGGGTATTTGCTGAATGTTTTAGATGCTTACTCCCTGTTTAGATGTTTGCTGGCTGACTATAGATACTTGCTATCTGACTCACCTTTTTAAGCCCTTGAAGAGGAACTTGGACAGGGTTGTTTGGGGCTCCACACTGCTTGAGACCTCTGGTGGGTCTGGAGGTAGAGGTTGTGGTAGAGGGTCAGGATCTTGGTTTTTCTCGGTTGGGGGAACCAGGTGGTGTTGGGCTGGAGCTGATGACGATGAGGTCTGGCTAGGGCCTGGAGGAAGGTGTACATCAGTAAGGCTTCTCTCGACAGCAATCTGCAGCAGCTCCTCATCAGAGAAGTGAGTGTAGACAGAGTAGTCCTCCAGGTCCACCTCAGAAACCGCCATGTTGAACCAGACAGTCTGGACCCTGAAGTCTCTGACACTCTAAGCAGAATTGCCCATTGACCCTGCAGTAAACTGTCATCTGAGTCGACCTCTGCAGATTTTGGCTGAAGCCACTGGCACCTCTGCGGAGGCCGGCCAGGTCAGTGGTGTTTCTTTTCTCTGTCCTGGAGCCAAAATATTTGCATGCTCAGCTGCTGAAAACAACACAGCTTCATTCTGGGACGTTGAGGTTTGTTACACTGATCTGTGGTAAGATTCCAGACACAAAACATGAACAAAGTAACAACAAAGAAACAAAACATCACAGACATCAAAAGCAAACAGTAATGTAAGTCAACTTAACAGAACATAATGAAACCTGACTTAATTTCAGAGCAACGTAACACAACAGCATAACGTTCCTGTTACTGGACCCTCAGGAGGGACTCAGGCGGTCCAAACGGAAATAACAAGTTCATTTGCAGGGAGCCAGCAGAGGGGAAAAAAAACTGTGTAGGGAATCAGGTGGGGCTTCCCTGGGCTGGGGAAACAGGACCAGGGGGCAGAAACCACAGGTGGAGCAGAAAGCCAGGCAGTGCAGTGATCCAGCACAGGTGAAGATCCAGAAAACAGGGTCCTGAGGCAGACCAGTATGACTGATGAAGGTGAAAACAGGTCAAACAAGCAGGTTCAGGAAGCAGCCTGAACTGCACTGACATCGCTGGGCTTTATAGCAGGGGGCCTGATTAAGGGATGGATTCCAGCTGGTGAGGCTCTGCTCCGACACACCTGCCCCCACTCAACACAAACAGAGAGAGAGAGAGACTATCAGGGAGGTGCTCAGGTCAAGAGCAGGCAGCTTTTGAGGTGGGGGGGGGGTCAGCATGGGGTTTAGCCCTTTTGCCTCACAACAAGAAGGTGGTGGGTTTCCTGCCCTGGGGCTTTCCTGTGTAGAGTTTCAAATCAAATCAAATTTATTTTTATTGTGGCAAATCATAACTGAATTACATCAAGGAACTTTACAGAGAACCGGTCCAGAACAAAGTCTTTATGGCCCTGTATGTCTCCATGTGTCAGCCCTCACCTGGAACATTGGCTAGGATTGGCTCCAGACATTACTCAGGTTCTAAAATTGTGTATGGAACACAATACTGACGCACACATTTGATTTCAACCCATCTGTGAACACAATCTGCAGCAGATGGTGTGAGCATCTCTTCTGTTCTTCTCCTCTTAGTTTGACCTTCCAGTTTTAGGACTCTTTATGAAGGATCACGAGTTTGTCAAACTGTGAACATCAATCAGCACAATCATCTCTACAAACTGGACTTTGTCAATGAATTTGGTCACTAACCATCCGCCGTATCCATGGAAACCGCTTCAGCTGCTGCAGTGCGGGCCTTGGCCTCCAGCTAGTCCGCCCTGAGCTGCCCATCACCCGATTCTGGTCTAGTTTCCACCCGGTTCTGTACCAGATAACAATGTTCCGCCCACAGTCTGCGATTATTGCGGTCTCGAAACGGGTCGGTTTATTTATGGAGACACAACTTCCGCCTCACCGACGTCAGATGTCAGTTCACGAGACTCAGATATGAAATGTCGTCACCGAGAGGTGGACTTTGTTAGAAATCAACTTTAATTTTGAGGGTGGGAGCGACAGCTCAGGGGGACCGAGGTTTTATCCAGTTTACAGCGTCTCTCTGGACCCGGTGTGGGCAGGATGAGGGGGTGCCGGTGTGCAAATTATTATTTAGGTCTGCAGAGGCGATATAGTGTTAACATCTAATGCAGTTTGACGAGATGTTCCTACCGCAGAGGACACAGAACCCGGACTAAAGATCGGGATTTTATTGGAATAAATATTTTTTGGTGTCTCAGGTCAGCACCGAACTGAAGAGGAGATCATGTCCTGGAAATCTGTCTGAATGCCTGAGGTGTCCATGATTCTGACCTGCTGAATAATCAGTTAATAGTTTTTGTGATGCGAATTTTAAATGGGCTCTGGTGTGACGTTTTCCTCACAGAAAAATGTGCTATTACTATCATTACTATCATTATTATTATTATTATTATTTTACTTAAGATCCACCGAAATCACAACTGATATCTTTGAAGGTTATTGCTTTTCGGTCAGAAACTTTAAGTCACTGTGAATCAGCCGGTGCAGAAATCAGCTTTAAATCGGTCCCTTTTCGATGGATACTGGTTTGACGTTTCCTCCACATTGGACCGACAATCGGCTTGAAATCCGTCCAGCTGCCGGACCTGATGTCCGCCGTTTCATCCAGGAAACCGGACTCTTCTCCTGACAAGCCGCCGCTCCGTAACTCGGGGACTCGTCCCGGTTCTGGCTGCTGGACTGGTTGGACCAGAGCAGCTGCTTCACCTGACTCGTTATAATACAGAACACCCCCCCCAGCAGGGATCTCCTTAGTAACGGTTAGTGACGGTGCCCCCCCACCCCCCGGTTCTCTCATCAGTGATGGTCGGTGCTGAGATCCCGCTCTCCTCCCACTGAGCACCGGGACCAACCGGGCCGATCCCCGGGACCAGATGTTCCCCAGCAGGATGAATGTGAACCAGTGCGGTCTGTTCGGACCGATGGACGAGCTGCAGGAGCTGGTCCTGATGGAGAGGCCGGTCCGCAGGAGTCTCAAGGTATTTACAGCTCAGCCTGTGTGGGCGGGGTGTGTGTGTGTATGGTTATGATATGACATGTATGAGTGAGTGGGAGGAAGATCAGCAGCCTCCATACAGAAGGGAGACCCACTATCTGCACAGCATGACGCATTTTCCACTGTCTATCTATCTGTCTGTCTTTCTGTCTGTCTGTCTGTCTGTCTGTCTACGCTCTGTCGAAGATTTTGTCAAAGACCAGGGCAGTAAAGACATCAGAGACCAGGACATGAAACACAGGACTTCCTGTGCTGTGTTTGAGTTTAATCTATTGTTCACACACCTACTTTGACTTCACTGAGCAGAGAACAGTAGTTTCAACATCTTCTTCTTTGTCTTCATCACTCAGTCATCTCTAACCATCACTCAAAGGTCACATGGGGTTAAAGATTAACACTGTGAACACTGTTGGACAGTAGACATGCTGGGTGGAGGTAAAGACTGATGGAGGTGGAGAATAACTATTATTTTCTGGGGACTCCTGGACTCAGCAGCCAAAGTTGCTGCTTCGGGACAATCTGTTCTCATAATAAATGAAACACTGGATGAAAGTTTTGTTTTTATTTCCCATCAGACGGCCGAGGAGATCGATCAGCTGACTGTGGATGAAGACCTGAATGACATAGAGAGAGCTGTCTACCTGCTCAGGTGAGCTGATCTAACCCTGGCCACTTAAGGAATAGGTCACAATCAATTCTGTCTTTTGTTAGATTTCTCCTGTGAGAGGCCACAGGTGGAAGAAAAAAAAGAGTCCAGTCCTCCAGCCATCCTCCACCTGTCCTCCCTCCTCATGGCCCGGTAAACTCTGCAGCTAATGAACCACTGAAGGGAACCATCCTGTTGTCTGATCCCAGAGGACCTGAACTAGTTCACTAAACTCATTCAGTTTCTGGACTTAAACTCTTGAGACATGACAGAAAAACAGGACAGAAGCTTGCAGGACTCTAGAGTACTGGATTGTAGAGGATCAGCCATGATCTGAGTTCTGTAATTGATGTTTGTGAGAACAGAACAGCAGGAGAAAAAACAGGAGAGACACATAAACTCTGACTGTATTCATTCAGGTTCAGGGTCTTTGTGGCTTTGTTTTCCTGTGCTGTCCTTTATATTCTGTCTATTCTTCTGCTCAGCATCGGTCAGGAGGTCCAGAGAGTGAGCGTCATCAGTAACTTGCCAAGTCTTGTCCGCCAGAATCCAGCTGAGACGTTTCGTCGGGTTGTACCAAAAGTTCGGGTAGGTAGCAGGGTGGGATCTGTTTTTCTGGAAGATGATGCGTGACAGGTGTGAACCGTCCTGTCCGTCTAAACCAGGACATCCTGAATGGATCCGGAGCTGAGATCCAGCTGGCAGCAGCAGCATCGTTTTTAACCATCCTCCAAGACGACATCATCCTGATCCACACCCACACTTACTCCATCCTCAAGACAGTCCTGCTGCACCTGAACCACAGAGACACAGGTAACACACCCAAACCATCATGTGGACATTTACTTAGATGTTGATATTGACATAGTTTGTTGTTGTCAGTTGTGAGCAACGCCTGGTTGGAGACTCTGCTGTCTGCCATCAACGCTTTACCGAAGGAGACCATAAAACAGGAGGTACGGGTTTAGCAGTCTGTCTATGGCTCACTCTGTACCTGTCTGTGTTTGTCTCACCCTCTACCTGTCTGTCTCTTAAGGTGCTGAACCCTCTCCTGTATCAGTCTCACCTGTCTCACTCTGTTCCTGCTCGTGTGGCCAGTTGTCGCATTTTAGGAAGAGTCGCCAGCAAGTTTGATTCCCACATGTGAGTCATTCTCTCTGATCATTGGTCAGGATAGCCACACCTGTATGACTTTTACAGGTGTGTTTTCTGTGTATCAGAGTGAAGAAGGAGCTGCTGCCATTGGCTAGGTCTTTTTGTCAGGATGTGGATTGTGAAGTCCGAACTTGTATGTGCCGTCAGCTGGAAAGCATCGCCAGGGCAACCGGGTAAACACCAACCAATCACCAACCAATCACCAAGAAAACATGCTGCTGTGGTGACAGTGTGTTTCCTGTTTGTCCCTCAGGGTTGATGACACCAGGATGGAGCTGCTTCCTGAATTAATGGAGCTCGCTGAAGATGAGGAGAGCAGTGTTCGCCTTGCAGCCTTTGACACCATCATCAACTTGCTGGAGATGATTGACAGTGGTAAGTCTCTAAGTATCAGGTGCAAACTTGACTACTTTACTGGCTCCTCCGCCGTGAGTGTCCTTAGTCACTCAGTCGTGGTGATCCAAAGCTGGCAAGGGGACCTTGTTATCTGTAGGGAGGTTAACTGGGTTGCTGGATTTTTAGTGCTCTTGTTGGTAGCTGTCCCATGGAATCCCCTCCTCTCCACAAACACCACACTGAAACCCCCCTCCTGTTTCAGATGACAAGCTCCATGTGGTGGTTCCTCTGGTGATGTCAGTCTGTGAAACACCATTGCAAACGGATGAAGCCATGGTGGCATCGTTGTCGTTCCAGTTTGGGAAGCTGTGCAGTGGATTGACAGGTGAGACTCCACGCAGTCAACACTTAAGTAGAATGAGACTAAAAGCTGGAGAGGCCAAACAATCTGGGATCTGAGAGTTGGTTCCCAAAGGATTAGAATTAAGTAATCCTGGTCAAACTGGTCCCAGGTGAAGGGACACACTAAGTGGGTCCAAATAACTAAGGAACAGCAACTTCAAGAAAGGGCTAGCTTGTTTGGGTTAGGGTTAGGGGGCTAGAATGCTTCAAAGCATCCAGAACAGTGCCCCTGAAATCAGTCTTTTCATTAGACCTCTCAAAGGCCGGATGATCCTGCGATTCTCACTTCTAGTCTCTGAAGGTAACAAGTTTGGAGGGGTTCAGGGAAGTTACAGAGAAGATCAGTGCCTTTTAGTTTGGAACAGCTGACTGAGGATGAAGAGGCGGAGCTTAAGAATCCTCCTCCATTCAGGAGCTGAAGGACTGGAGGGACTGGAGGGTCCAGGAGGTGGAGCCTGACACTGCTCAGCCTCTTTCCACCCTGTTCTTGGATCACATCAGATACTTAATCGTTAAGAGGAAGAGTCTGCCCCTCACCTTGTCAGCGGCTGTTGCATGCTTCCATGGTCTGAAGGTTTTTTCAGGCTCTTTCAGTCTGAACTGCAGGACTTTCTTAGGAGACTTTGTGTTTCAGGGTCTCTATCAGATGAGCAGAGGAGCTGCCTGCTGCAGCATTTTAAGGTGCTGTGTGTCGCCGGTCTGCAGACTGAAGGAAACCAGACCGACATCAACGAGTCCAAGCTGATCCGCTGCAACTGCTGCTACAACCTGCCGGTGACGTCCACACACTCATCAGAGTCTCAGAGTTCACTTCAGTTTGTCAGATTCTCCATGTGACCATCTCTCTCTGCAGGCCATGGTGGTGTTTGCTGGCTCCACCCACTTCCTGTCAGAGCTCTACCCGTCCTTTTCCACTCTTTGTTGTGACCCAGAAGTTAGTGTTCGACGAAGTGCTGCAGCCAGTTTCCACCAGGTCAGAACATTGTCTCTGATGTTACAGGGTTCAGCTGTGAGGGTTAATCCTTTGAGGAGAAAGCATATTGTCAGATGTCAGCATCTCCAGAATGAAAAGATGAGAGAAGTTGTTAAGTGTTTGATTAAATCTCCACCCCTCCCACATCAGGTGGTGAAGCTCCTTGGCTCAAATGTCCAGTTGGTTCTCAAGGAACTGTTGGTCCTGCTGCAGGATGACGCTCTGGAGGTGAGAGTCCAGCTTAGTCCAGTTTCTTCACTGAGGACCTTAGTCTGCAGTACAGGAGTAGTTCAGACTGTGACTCAGACTCAGGTGGTTCTGACTCAGGTGTGGTGTGCTGGGTTCTGAGGCTTCTTTGCTGTGGCTCAGGTCCTGGATGCTCTGATGAACCACCTTGAGGAGACTCTGGAGGCAATTCTATCCAGAGGGGAAAACCTGACCCTGGACAACAAGGTTAGAGAGCAAACACCCTTCAGACTAGGTCTTTGTCTTTGTTCGTTCCTGCATTAATCTTGTTCCTTTGTGTTTCTTGGTCCTACTGTGATTCTGCTGGTGTTTCTCTTCAGTTTCCAGAGCTGCTGTCAGCTCTGTTGTTGGCAGAGCAGAAGGTTGGACGTTCTCTGCGTTGGCGGCTGCATGAGAAGCTGCTGCAGCGTTATAGCTGTCTGGCACGACTGCTGCCTGGAGAGCTGCTGCACCAGAGCTTCGCTCCTCGCATCTTCGTCATCCTCACCACCAATGTGAGTACCAGACGCCTTTGGGTGGGCCTGAGAAGATAAACTGTGGAGTAGACAGGCGATTTCCTCTGGTTATTGTGGTTTCAGAAGGTGTTACCTGTGCAGAGGGAGGCGGCTCGGACATTCTGCATGTTTCTTCGCTACAACCGCAAACAGGAGCAGCGCCAAGAGCTGATGGAGCGAGTGATCCAAGGTCAGGAGGCCTGAGTTCACCTGTCTGTCTGTTCACCTGTCTGTCACCTGTCTGATCCTCGTCTGTCACTTGTCCTCAGATTTGGCTCAGGGGCGGAGCTACTGGAACCGTCTGAGGTTCCTTGATATTTGTGAAACGGCCTCTGAGATTTTCTCCAGAAAATACTTCAACAAACATTTTCTGGTCCCAGCTCTGGAGCTGGTTCACGACCCGGTTGCCAACGTCAGGTAGGTCTGTCTGTCTGCTCACCCATCTGTCAGTTTTCCTGTCTGCTCACCAGTTTGTCTGTCAGGTACAAGCTGTGCCAGCTGTTGCCTAGGTTACGGTCGCTGCTCCGCCTCCCAGCAGACAAACAGCTGTTGCAGCAATTGGACTTCTGTGTCCAGAAGCTTCTCTGCAGAGAGAAGGACAAGGATGTAGTGGCAACCATCCGCCAGGTAAGACCCAGAGCATACCATAAGACTACCTGAGACTAGTCCAGACCAGATCAGACCAACTGATAATGTCTTCCTGTTTTTCAGACTGTATTGGAACTGGACAAGCTGGACTTCACAGAACCTGTAAGTTCAGTTCAGACCTGAATCACAGAGTCTCTGACTCGGTCTCTCTCTAACTCTGTTTCACTCTGTCTCTGTCTGTTTTTTGACTTTGTCTTTCCGTCGGTGTTCCTCTCTGTCTCTGTCTCTCTTTCAGTTCCATAAGAGACAGGCGAGGGATGTCCTGGACCAGAAGAAGGAGACTGAGGAGTGTCTGCTGCTGGAGATGGTGAGTCGGGATCCTGATCCAGTCTTGAGTCTGAACCAGTTTAGTTCTAATGATATGTCCTCTGGTCAGGAGCAGCTGGAGCGCCAGCAGAGTGAGGCGAAGGTCGTTGAGAGAAAACGTGAGAAAGCCGCCATCTTTTATTCTGACTGGCAGGAGAAAGACTGGTTTGTAGTCCAGCGTCTAAATCAACTCTCTTTAACAGGAAGGGATAGTAAGAGCAATCTGTCTGCAACCAAATCCATGTCCCTGTCTGGAGCAGCCCTGTCCTCAGGTGAGGCACCAGCTCAGGGTGAACCAGATTGATTTAGTTTGGTCCAGAATTGTATTGGATCTGAGACCAGGTATATCTGGTGATGATGGGGATTCTTCTTACAGGTAAAGAGATGAGGAAGGCAAAACTGTCCCGGAGTCGATCCCTCAGCAGCCAGCCAACAACATCCAAATCCACCACCTCAGAAAGACCTGTGTAAGATCCTCAGAACCTAGATCCCTGAATCCTGAACCTCAGACAGATAATGACAGACAGAACTCCAAGACCCCAAACCTCCAGACCAATGGAGTCCAGAACTTAGACTGTCAGACCTCCAGAGCCAAGACCCCTTAGGGCCCAGGCTTCAGAATCCCGATCCCCAAATCCCATGGACCCTCAGAACCTAGACTTCCCGATCCTAGACTTATGGTACCCAGACCCATGGACTCCAGATACCCTGATCCCCAGACCCCCTAACAGGCGGTAAAGGTTTCATCTGTTGGTTTTTACATGTGGACCTATAAGTTGATTTTATGTTTTCTGTTGCGGTGTTTCAGGAAGGTGAAGGATCTGAGTGGTACATCTGGACCCGGGAAATCCTCCACCTTGCAGAACAAAGGTACCACATCATTATCACTGATATGTGTGAGGGTTGTCCAACACAATCTGGGTCCATCCAATGGTCACTGTTCTTTCTGGTCTTTTCTAGATGACTCGTTGCGGACCATCCAATTCACCATGGCAACCCAGTCCACCTCATCCATGCCAGTCCTGATCCGAAGCAACACCACGAGCCTACTGGACAGGGCCAATACACTGGACCACAGAACTGGTTCCATAGACCCCAGGACCAGTTCTATAGACCACAGGGACCAGAGAACTGGTACACTGGTCCATAGAACCAGTACCATAGACCACAGGAACAATATGGTGGACCAGAGAACTGGGGCAGTTGAACACAGAACCAGTACTATTGACCAGAGAGACCATAGAAGTAGCACCTTGGACCAAAGGACCAGTGGAGTTAACCAGAGAGATCATAAGACCAGTTCTGTGGACCAGAGAGATCATCGGACAAGTTCTTTGGACCAGAGAGATCATTGGACCTCTACCTTAGACCAGCGCAGCAAAACAATGGAGCAGGGTTGTGGGGTTAAGGAGGGTCAGTCCAGAAAGCTTTCAATGTGAGTTCTAGCTGAACCCTTCTGGTTGCAAACCCTTGAGATCATGGTTCTACATGGTCTAGTCAACTTTTAGACTAGGCTCAGAAGTGGCCCCCAGACTAGGCCCTCTCCTACTGATCCAGTGAAGACCCAGGGATTAAACCAGGGTCATGTGAGGTAACCATGGTGATTTATTGAGGGTCTGATTTAATCCTGGTCTTGTTAGTTGAGCCTTGACTTGTGCTGTTATGGCTTAATTCACTTGATTTGGGTTTAAACCTGGTTTATACGTTTTGTTTCAGTTCAGGACTTGACCCCAGAAGATTCCTGAGCTCTGTCACACCTCCTCCTGTACACAATCTTACAAACATGAAAAATGTCTTGAAACCTGCTGGACTGAAACTTTTCATGTGACATCACAGTGGGGTTTGTCCTCACATGGGATTCAAAATTCAAAAATGACAAATTCTTATTGCAAACCTCAAGAATGGATACATGTTCAATTAGCAAAGTTGCAACAAAATGTTCATCCAAAAAACAGGAACAGAAGGGCCTATTTGTGTGTGCGCATCAGACAACAGATATACAGATTCAAAGATCCATTTGATGATAAGCAGCTGCAGATTCAGAATAATCATTAAGATGCATTAATGATGTAAATCCAACATGTCAAAGTCTCCGACCACATTCTCCTCTTTAGATGTCAAAGGTTTTCAAGCTCCGTCTACGTAGACTCCCCCTGATGAGTTTAATGGTTTATAAACTTTGTTCTACTGTTGTTTAAATGATTAACTTAATCCTTTTTTTTTTTTTACAGGAACAGGAAGTCCAACTCTTTCAGTGTCCAGTCAGGACGAGACTGAAGATGATGACATCATCATACCTACAATAGGGCATTGGCCAATCAGAAGTCAGGAAGCACTTTCAGGCCATTATCCAGAAGACTGCAGGACATCAACTCTGCCTTACAGTGACTGTACTGTAATGACCTCATCCTGTCACTTGATTGGTTCAGTAAAGTCTACACTTTGAATCTGTCTACTTTCTTATTGGTTGCTGATGAATGATTGGTTTGATGACGGCACAGGACCAACGAACTCTGTTGCATCTGGATTCAATGGTAATCCTGGGTCTGTTTTTAGTTCTGCCACACTCAGTATTTGTGTATAGTAGCTTTAGTCTGTCGTTCTGGTTTGCCTAGTGAGCAGGGTTCAGCTTGTTGATCGGTAGGAGGATGTCACTGTGAGGTAACGTAGGTGAAGACAAGCCATCCAGCCATCCATCTTCAAACGCTAATCCGAAATTGGGTTGTGGGGGTAACAGCTTTAGCAAGGAGCCCCAGACTTCCTTTTCTCCAGCATGGCTGAGCTTCTCAGCCTGTTTCTAAGGGAGACCCCAGCCACCCTACATAGAAAACCCATTTTGGCTGCTTGTATCCACAACCTTGTTCTTTCAGTCATGAACACAGGTTAGGGTAGGAGCGAAGATTGAACAGTAGATCGAGAACATTGTCCTCTGGCTCAGTTCTCATTTCGTGACAATGGTGCGGTGCCGCACCAGCTGCCGGGATTCTCCAGTGAATCCCACGCTCCAGTTCCCTGACTTGTGAAAAAGACTCTGAGATACTTGAACCCCTTCACTTGGGGCAAGGACTCATTCCCCACCTGTAGTCAGCAATCCATCGGTTTCCTACTGAGAACCATGGCCTCAGATGTAGAGGTGCTGATCCTCCTTCCTGCTGCTTCACACTCAGCTACAAACCGATCCAGTGAGGCTTGTAGATCTAAGGCCAATGGTGCCAAAAGGCCCACATCATACACAAAAAGCAACAATGTGATCCTCCGGCTACTGACCTGCAACCCCTCCTCACCATGGCTGTGCCTCGAAATCCTGTCCATGAATATCACGAACAGAATCGGAGATGTGGATGTTTCTACAGGTTTAATCTTGTTAATAACACATTTGCTATGATACATACTAACATGCTAACACACTGCAAACAGTTCAACAGATAGTAATGACATCAACCGGAACATGGAGGACAAGAGAACCAGGTTTATGGTCTCAGTCTCTAGTTTACAGTCTTCAACACAACATGATGTTCGTTTTTTAAATGATGCTCCATTTAGAGGGAAACAGGGCAGGAAGGAGGGGAGGGGTTAGGGGGCTGGGCTACTATGTGATTGACAGGCAGGATCATCCAATCAGGACAGAGTCTGGAGCCGGTCAGATCCACCCCTCACTCCTCCTTGGCTCCACCTTCTCCTCCAAATATGGTTTCTATTGGTTTAGAAAAAAAACAAAGTGGCTGACAGACACATTACAATCTGGGGTTTCAGTGCACAATATTAGAGCAGACAGTCAATAGCATTAGAATATCTTAATTCTGTCACGTCTTCATTTGAAGCATAAAGGTTGCCAGGTGTGATTCAGGTGGGCATGGCTTGGTAACCTCTTCGGTACAGACACGTCATTATTTCTTGGTGGGGTCGATCACTCTGCCCATGAGCAGCAGGCTGCCGGTACTCTCCTGGTAGACGATGAAGATGAAGGGCCTGTTGATAGTCAGTCGGGGAGGAAGGGAGGAGAACGTGTTGGCTCCTCCCCCTGCAGGAATGGTGTCACTGCGCTCTTCAACTGAGATGAGAGATTTGTGGAAAACCTAAACATGGAAAATAAACAGGAAGACAAAGACACAGCTTTTTACAAAAAAAGTCTGATAAAATCTTATTTATATATATAATTTATATAACCTTAAAACTGGATCCTGGCTCAGGTAAATTCAACAATGTCATCCCAGCACTACAGTTCCCATGACGCTTTGGGGGCAGGATGAAGGCAACCTCACTCACCTCTGTGAGTCTTGGTCTTTTGGCCCCGCCCATGTTGGTGATGTCAGCATCGTCCTGAAACACCTGAGTGATGTCAAGAGCCTGCAGGATGTTGTTCAGCGAATAGGAACGCTCCAACATAAAGCGTGGAAGCTGTACCTCCAACTTCCTGTCAAAAAATGAAACACGGATTTTACCTCCGAGTCTGTTCTTGTCAGCTCAAACTTTTCACAAGCTCATCGCTGTGGTGTGAACAGAATGTAACGGGGGGGGGGATAGGGAGGCGGAGTCTCACGTCTTCCTGAGTTGTCCAAACCAGGCTCGCATCTTCTCGCCTGTGACTTCCTCTTCAACAGCATTGATGTCCACGTCTTCATCTGGCAGCACCACCAACATCGCTGCTCCGTCTGTCATCGGAAGCTTCAACACACCAACCTTCACTGAGCGGTCATAAGCCAGGAAGTACTTATCTGCCTTGAACATCATGGTAACCATGACAACATGATACTTGTCCACATAGAAACGCTCATCCTGAGAGAAGGACGCGTTAAAGGATGGAGTGAAATGAGCTGAAAGACAGAAAATATTATTAATATCATATAACAGAGACGGTGTGTAAAGTGGTTCTGATCAAGACCTGGTCCTGGTCTCAGCAGAGACTCAGGCAACAGGCAATACCTACTCTGGTACGAGGCGGCAGTAGCAAGCAACAGCTCGGTCTGGGGGTCTAGGGTGGTCACCAGCTCCTGAACCTGGTCCCCAGTTTGCTCCTGGACCCAGCGGTTGATGACGTCGATGGCTTCCTGTTGTGGCGTGTAGACCAGGTTTTGAGCATTTCCCCCAAACTTTGTCTGCACCATGTCCAGGTAGGAAGAGGACAGTGGGAAGTTTTGGGCGGGAAAGATAGCCACGCCCTGTCGCAGGTTTGCATCTTCACCCCTCTGCAGGACAGCGCTCCTTAGAGTCTGAAACAAATCTGAGAGAAGGGACAGATTCAAACCTTAGTTCAACCAAGACAGGGTCTGAAGTCCATCTCTGAGTCCGGACCACACCACTGACCCCGGACCTCAGATCTTGAACTCTGACCTCTGAACTTGGAGCTACCTGGGAGATTCTGCAGGTCCATTCCAGTCAGAGAGAGTCCTTGAAGCAGCTGGTCCCTGGTTGGCCCATTAGTGGCACCAAGCAGCGCTATCAGCGCAGTCGTCAATGTGAACGGAGACAGGAAGACGTTCTCATCGGTCCGGCTTGCCACTGTTCGGTACAGCCGGGTGGCAAAATCTGACATCCTGTTGGTCAAGTCCTCCACCAGGGGATCAGTGGTTCCAGAAGACCCTGCACTCCAGAGCATGAGGACAACCAATGGGAGGAAGGTGGAGGGCTGCATGGTCAGGGTGCGGTCTGGTGGAGGAGGTGGGAAAAGACATCAAACTGTCACATTTTGAGGAGAAAAGAATTTGGGGCCTGGCTCAGAACCAGAAACGTGCACAGTCCAGATCCTGAGACTGATCAGGATCGGAGCAATGCAACTTCCGGCACACGGGCGACGCCCTCTGTAATCTGATGACGTCACACCAGTCAGTGTTGGGGGATTTAGATGAGTGTTCAATTATTTTGTGTGCGTGCACCGATAGTTTGTTATTGATCTGTCGTGGTTGTTTCCAGCTGATCGCTCGGTATTGATGACGTATCGATATCGATGATTCAAGATGGTCAGCTGCTGCAAACAACAAACAACCGGAACAAAGAAACACGTCATCACACTAACCTTCAGCTTCTGATGATCTTTGGTGTTTGATTTTCGATCCGACTTTCTTCTCCGACGTTCCGCCAGCTACACAACAGACCCCGGCCACCAAAATGTACTTCCTCTAGACTCTTCGAAATAAAAGTCCCGACTCTGCTCAGCTGGAGCACAATGGCAAATAACATCCGCTCTGATTTTAATTATTTCAGCTTCAACATACCGACACAGAAGTTCACGCTTCACTTCAGATAGACAGATGTGAAGCCACACGATCGTGGTTGTATCGTATTTCTGTAAAGAATCCAGTGTGTATGTCCTTAAATTATAATTATTCCGGGGTCATCACAGTTCACGGGTGTCTCCCTGAGCATCAGGTTAACCCGATTTAAAATCCTTCTTCAGTGTGTCGAATCAATCCCATTAAAACATGTTCCCTCTAAATCACAACTGCAGAACAGGACGTCATTTCCATGCTTTTATTTTGAAACAACTTTTCGATTGTACTCTGATGATGAAGATGGTGATGATGATGAAGATGATGATGATGATGGTGATGATGATGGTGATGATGATGAAGATGATGAAGATGATGGTGATGATGATGAAGATGATGATGATGATGATGATGATGAAGATGATGGTGATGATGATGATGATGATGATGATGATGATGAAGAAGAAGATGGTGATGATGATGATGGTGATGATGATGATGGTGATGATGATGATGAATAGGATGATGATGATGATGATGATGATGGTGATGATGATGATGATGATGATGATGATGGTGATGATGAAGATGGTGATGATGATGATGGTGATGATGATGATGAAGAGGATGATGATATTCCTGGGCTTAAGAGTGCTGAAGAGCACTCTTAAGCTGCTTTTCCTTTCCCACTTGTGGGAAAGGAAAAGCAGCCAGTTCACTGACTGTAGTGAATCTTTGTCTTTGTCTCCATCTGTTGAACCTGGTTTTACATGTTTACTCATTATTTATTTGTTGTTGAACCACAGTTCATGTGTCTGAGCTACTGGTGATCCCCCCCACCCCCGATCCCTCGCACCCCCTCCCTCCACACCGCTGTGTCCCGTCCGTCTCGAGGCAGGTGAGGAGCAAAGACAACCTCTAGCCTGCGGAGGACGCTGCTCTGGTCACCACGGGCAACGGTCACCTGGAGACGTCTCATCATCAGCCGCATCATCACCTGATTGGCCCAGGCCAATCCCAAAGCAGGTGACACGGGGAAGGAGAGAGGACTGAGACAGAGAACAAATGATTAAAGACAGCATGCATTCTCTTTGATTTCATCAATACATATGTCAATAAAATAAAATGACTGCAGTTGTCAGTTTACTCAGTGAAGTAATATAGAGGAAAGAAAGAAATTAGTATTTTAAGGAAGGAAGTTTTTACCCCAAACTGTCGTCTCCTGAGTTGAAGACATCTGTGACCTGAAGTACACATCAGTGATTACTGATCTGGAATTATTAGCATTAATCAATCACTGAAGACAATTCATGATATAATCAGGGTGTTTCCCAGCTGATCCCAGACCAGGAGACTGTGGGGACACCAGGATGTGTGGAGATGGCCCGCTCTGGGCCACAACCCACTGCTAAATTCCTGGTCCTGGCCTTGGTCCACCAGAATCCCTGGCCCTGATCCAGGTATGTTACCTGGTTGATGCAAAGGACAGGTGTGGTGAACTCCTGGCTCAGGTGGTGAAGTGTGGAGGAGAATGCGAGCAGCTGTTTGTTCCTCTCCAGCCAATCATCAGCTTGGAACTCAGACCTGAACAGAGCTGCCACTGAGTCCAGAACCAGGAGCCGAACCAGACCCTGGGCCAGCAGGAGGGGGACACGCCGTGACAGACACATGTGTAGTGAGTCCTGATAGAGACAAAAAGGTGAGTGACATTTGGGCACCGTCCTCCAGCCTTAGTCTGAGTTGAGACTCACCAGGTCGGCAGCATGTTCAACATAGACTTGGTCGCTGAACTGGAGACTGTGGATCAGTTCCCGAGGGACGTCAGTGCGCAGATGGGACTGTTCACTGATCAGCTGCTGCAGACGCCTGATGGGAAACGAGTCTTCGGTGCAGATATAGACGGCTCCTGTACAGATACACAGGTTTAATCTCAGCCGTTCACTGTCCTGCAGCTCATCTGCAAGCATCAACCTGAAGCTCTGTCACAACTGACTGTGCAGCAGATGGATCACAGAGAGTCAGATAAACACAGGTAACCTCACCTGATCAGCAGAGAGAACTCCAACCAAACAAATCCAGGTCATTTTAACCTTTTTATGCCCACATTCAGCCCTTTCTGTTCATCATCATCCCTTTGAGTTTTTCAGTTTTTAAAATTCTCAGCATTTTCAGAATCAGCAAACAAAGACTGTTCAGTGTAACAGGAAATTACAAAAACACACATTGATTTTTCTTGCCTGTTTTCTGTGTAAATGGGTTACAGTTAGAGACTGTGGGCTAAGGAGGGTTAAAGTGTCAGCAAACATGAAGCTACTCAACATCTGGAAACCAGAGGTCTAAGACAGCAGCAAAATGGGCCTGACTCCTGATCCCAGTGCGGTCACTAACCTGAGCCCAGTCCCCTGTACTGTGTGGGGTACTGTACAGACAGACAGAACTGCATAGCCAACTGAGTCTTTCCCGCTCCACTCTCTCCTGAGAGTTCAGTGATGGCCCCCACAGGAAGACCCCCCCTCAACAACTCATCCAGCACCGGACAGCCCACAGCAACTCTGAGGCCGGACTCCCATTTGTCTTGCGTATGAAGTTGGAGGGCTGAAAAGACACACAGAGACACGTGTCACTGCACAGGTCAACAAACTCGGACATCACAGTATCACAATTAGACAGCACAGCTGCTGGTGTGACCTGGGATTGGAGGGCGTCGTCTGCAGGCAGTGGCGGCAGCAGTGAGCAGCTGCTGGATGTCTGAGCGGGACAGACTGGTGACTCTCTGCAGGTCTGGACCAGAAAGACAGATGACCTCCCTGACAGATGTGAGTTTGGCTGGAGGGGAGAGGAGACTGGTGGTCACCATAGTAACATCAATATGACCTGTCTTAGCCTTCCATGTCAACCGTGACACACCAGATAAAGAGATGGATATAACCTTCTCTGTACTCTATCCTGATTGGGCATTTTCCCATCGACTTCAATACAATCTGACCTCTTTTTAAGACCAGTGGAGTCATTCCCTGATAGACTCCCTGGCAGTGGTGTAGAGATTCTGTCCAAACTGTTGGACATCGTGTCCCACACACTCCATGGCTCGCTGGACAAACAGGAACAGTTTCAGTCTCAGATTCATCACACTGAGATGAATCTGAGTAGTAATGCAATGGCCCACAGCTTCACACAGAGTCCCCATTTCCAAGGACTTGAAGGGGACAATAAACACCTCCACAACGGAATAACTATTAGAGATTATTTTTTACTTAGCATATCATACGCTTCCTGGTTTGAATTTAAATTTCTTTTCATGTGCAACCATGCAAATGACAAAAAAATAAAATAAAATAAAAATAAAGCTTGAACTGAGATGAACCAGTGAGTGTCACAGGAAATCATTCCTGCCATTGGCCATCACACTCCATAACTCTGTCCTCTGATTTTCTGGCATTGGGATTCATTGAAGATTGTTCAATACTCTCCACCACTGCCCCGCCTTATACTAACCTGATAGTTTTCTGTATATAATGTGCTATTTTTGTTTTATTTTGATTCTTCCACTTATCTTACTTTTCAAAGGCACATAAACTTTAATTATCTCTAATTTGTACTTGAGTATTATTGTATATTTTTATTTTCTATCTATGTTATAATTTAGTGTGTACATATTCTTGGATTATTTTTATTTCCAATTGTACATCTATTAATCCTCTGGGGATCAATGAAGTATTTCTGATTCGGATCAGATAGAAAGAGGGTTAAGGCTCTTCAGCTTCAGCTTCTCTTTACAGAGCCAGCGTCCTGGTCCAGGTTTACAGACAGTCTGTGGTCTCTCGTTTAGCCGAAAACAAACCAGTCTCATAACCAGTTTTGGGTTAGAACCCTTTTTCAGATAAAGACCGCAGCTGTGTTTTAGTGTGACAACACAATGTTTCAGAAACATTACTTCGGATAATCAACATGACACATTCAGGCTGGTAGGAAGCTGAAAGTAATGAAGCAGCACACTTTGTGGAGTCTTCCAGCTGGTGAACCCGAAGTTTAAGAAGGGTTTACCCGAAATGTCAGAGGACGGAGGAGCATTTGGAGGAAATGTTCAGCGAAGATGACACCAGCTACTTCCGCTAAAGTTATGTGTTAGTGCCGATGGTGCTGTTAAATCCGACCAGCTCCCCCAAACTAAACCCTCTGAGATCAGGTTGGGGTGCAGCGGCCTGACCTCTCCCCAGAGCTGCGATGATCTTCGGGCTGAGCTGCAGTCGATCCCAGTCCATGTCCCCGCTGAGCTCATCCTATCGCCGTGATGATCGGACACAAAGCGGCCGTTTGTCCGGTCAGCTGTCCGCCTTTTGTGTTTTATTTTGTGCTCACGCGGCGTCAGGTCACCGTCAAACACCCGCGCAAACGCAATACGTCATCAGTTGCGGCCGAGCGGAACCATTTATCGGATCCTGGCAGGGTGTGGACGGTCCGGTACGGTCAGGGTTTAGAACTGAAGGCCAGCTTTTACAGCATACTGAGACACGTCACTATGGCCACACATTTCACCTTTATTGATGACGTGCCCATGTCATAGATAATTATATCGGAACTTTAGTTTTCCGTCATCGAACAAAAACTCCAGGCTTTCTGACGTCACTGCACGGCGCCACAGGAAGAAAACAAAACAGCAGAAACAATTATGGATAATAAGAAAGTGATCAATAATAAAATCGAGTTTTTTTAATGGACAGTGCCGCGACTCTACTTCACCGGATGTTTGTCAGACTGACCGAGTCATATCATGGATTCTATCGGGAGAACTGAGCTGATGGCTCCGCGTCTCTAACGGCCGCGGCGGGTCCTTTTGTTTCCTCCAGTCGGTGAGTCCGTCCGGACCCGTTCGGGACCGGGTAGTTCACGGTCAGCTCATCGGTTTATAAAATTCTGTTTGCGTCTGATCCCGCTTCTTGTGGCCCATCGGCCAAATTCAATCTCCAGGTCACATCTGACAGGACCATAAAACGTCATATTTCCGGATGCAGTCTGTCACCAGTTTAATCTCTAAAGTCCAGGTCCATTAAATCTTCTGACAAACGCCAGCCAAACTCCACATAAAGTCTGAGGCTTAAGGTTTCCCTGTCAATAAGCCTGAACAGCTGCAGGGCACATGTCAGGAATATGTCTGACTTTATTCTCAGTTCTGATTCTACCTATCATTTCTAATCAGTATCATTTGCAATAGTCCACTTGACATCTGTTACTTACTGTTTGATTTGTCCATTTTCATCTAAATGGAGCATCATTAAAAAAACAAAACACTGAGTTGTATTGACAACTTGTGACTAGAGACTGAGAACATAACTCATCAGGAAAACATTTGAGTCCAATTGAGTCCATCTCTAATGAGGGTTTCTTTCTAATTGATAAACTGTTTCAGCTCCAAAAACCTTCCCACTAAAAACACAGCCTCTGAAAGTTCACCAGGTTCATGTATGGTCTGATTTCAGGTCACTAATCACTTCCAGTCTGTAACCTGCTCCTGTCTGTTCACCCCCCCCCCCCAGGTTTAATTGATCCCCATCACCATGAGCTCCAGGGTGTGCCGGACCTGCGGGGGGACAGACATAGATGTGGACCAGGCCCGTGGCAGCGCAGTCTGCACAGGCTGCGGCTCGGTTCTGGAGGACAACATCATTGTTTCTGAGGTCCAGTTTGTGGAGGGGAGTGGAGGAGTTTCTTCAGCTGTAGGACAGTTTGTCTCTGCTGACGGTGAGACACCAACATGTTCTCATTTCAGAGATGTGGTGCGTTCTGTTGGGAACTGTGTGACAGTACATTTCTGACCAGACTGTAGAGTGGACAGGATGACTAAGAGTTTAAAAGAAACCTGAAACTCCAACCAGACTCCAAAAATCTGTTTACCTTTAATGTCAGAGCGTCAACAGTACATTATGATCATGATATTCAGGTGACCATACTGATGGTCGTCACAGAACATCAAAAACTTCATTGCATCAGACTGTGCAAACAGAAGCCTTTTCAGATCTCCATTTGATTCATCTACCTGGTTGGGGGGGGGGGGGGGGGGGGAAGGGGGGTTGAGAAAAAAAAAAACAAGTTACACAGAATAATTCAACAGAGACATTTTTAACCCACTCAGTTCCTACTATGTGCTCATAGACAGCAGCTAATTTTCATTTCAGATATAAATCATATTTGTTCAGACCTTGAAAAACTGCTTCATTTAGCGCTTGACGTCCCAAACGAACAGTCAAAGTCAGTCTTACAGTCCAACCAGTGACTGTACAAACTGGTACTTAAACTGACCTGAATGTATTTGACCTGAATGTTGAGGGTGTTGGTACCTCTCATGATGCCTTGGTGAACACTGGATCCGTACTGAATGCCACAGTCTGACCTGCTAGGAATCTTCAGGGCTGAACCTGGAGTACCAGAGCCAATAGAATGTGTGTGAAAACCCATAAACTCAGCTCCTCCTGCAGTGGGATTCAGGCCCTGATGACTTGTAACAGTTGCATCATGGTCTCTGAGGTTGGCAGGAGTCTTTGTAGTGTTTTGCAGCATAAAACTAGGATAAGATATCCCGCTGGTTCCTCTTCTGGTAGCAGACTCTGAGTTCTGGAACTTCTTCCCTCTGGAGGGGTCATCGGTCTGGAGTCTACCCAGGAATCTAGGACTAGGTCTGATTCTACTGTGAGAGGCATCTAATGGTCCTGTCAAGTGGAGGGGAGGGGGCATTAAATTATGTAAAGAATTATGTTGGGGGGGGGGGGGGATAAAATAAAAAATCATCCTCATGACTTTTGGACCTACCTTCTGATTGAGGGACATCTTTCAAAGGTGAACCAGATTCTTGTCTCCCACCATTTCCCTTCTCAGCCACTGCCTGGATCAGCTTCTGCTGGAGTCCTGAATGAACCTGTTTTTCCTGAATATCCTGCCAGAGCACTGCAGATTGGGGCAGTTTGGCTTGGACATTGGGAATACCTTGTCTCTGCCCTGGTGTTTTAAAACCTGTTTTTTCAGAAAAGTCTTCCTGTCTGGTGTTTGAAATACTGCGGTCCTGGAGCTGTCTGGCCCCCAAGTGTTTCCCATCATTTTTGACAGCTGTCATGCCAGTGCCATATTGGGAGGGATTAGATATTAGCAAATTTGCCTGTTTAACAGGTTTGTGGTCCAGATGATGTCCTGAAGACACTAATCTGCTCAGAGGTTTGACTCTGATATTCTGAACTCCAGCGTGACTCATCTCAATCGTCCTGCTTTGGGTGACTCTTTCAGTCGCAGTTGGTTCATTGCTCACAGACTGTTTAGTTTCTTGAGGTGAGTCAGGGATAGGTTTGTTGTCCTTGTTATGGACAGGACTACTTTTCTTGTCTCTGCTTGTGCCACTGATGATGCTGATGTGGTCTGGGCCGGAGAGAGGCCAGTCCCCCAAGTTGGCCTTTTCCACCGCCCCCCCTGAGGACCCCTGAGAGCTCAAAGGCTGCTTTGCCTCATGTTGGTGATTTTTCTCTCTTGTGCCAAATGTGAGATCAACTTTAAGACTCTGCAGGTCTTCATTTAGCACAACACTTCCAGGTTGGCTCAGTGTAGACTGGTTCCATACTGGGTCAGAGAGCTGGGCATTGTTTTTTAAACCTTTCACCCTTTGAAGTCTTAAAGTTTGACCAGACTTTTCCCCACTACTTTCTGATTGTTTTGCAATGAATGGATCAGGAGTCTTGCTGAAAGACTCCAACACTAAGGCTGACTTGTCAAGTCTAGATCTCACAGGTTCACCCCTCTCATTTTGGTCCTCCTGCAGGGACCCAAGAGGACTAGAATGAGATGAAACCTGCTGAGGGACTTGTTGTGAACCAGCAATTTGAGGTTCAGCAAAAAGATTCAAGATTGGAAATTTTTGAGGGTCTTTGGAAGAGGACACCAGCGTGTTGAGTGTTCCTGGTACTGTTATGACGTGACTTGGTCCAGGTTGGGGCTGAAGCCTGATGTCAGGGTAAGACAAAAATCCACCTGCTGCAGGGCTTTGGTAGACCTGGTTAGCTGGGGTATTAATGTCATTTCCAGAAACCTGATGCAAACAGTCTTGAGCAGGGACTGTATTTGAAGAATCTGCAGGAACATAAGATTTTAATACTCTGCCATCGAAGCCACATGTCATTTAAATCATAAATTTAGATCATAACTTATTTAGATTGTGACCTTTAAGGATTTCAAAGACTTTCACTGAACCAAATCCAGGACTCGCTGAATGAAACAACCTGTCCACAGACAGTCTGGCAACACCACTCAGTGGATAGAAACACCTAACAGTCAATCTGTTCAAGAATCAGATAAATTTATTAATGAGCAGCTTTCTTTTGTGTTAGCTATTGGTTGCAGTTCCAAGACCTGGTCTGGGACCATTCAGATGTGGATAACTTCCTTACCTGAACAGAGATTCCCTGGTGATGAAGTTTGGTCCATCTGCAATCAACTGTCTGTCATGGCGGATCTCATTCTCATAAACGACATAAGACTCCCCAACCTGTTGATCACTGTGCACTTATGCATCTTGACAAGCACTGTCTAAATGGCCAAGTCCTGTTTACATGGTTTTCTGCTTAATCAGATATGTTAGTTGTACTTGTCTCAGATGTGTTCCTCACAACAAACAAGAGTTTCTATCCCACCTCAGCAATTTTTGAGTCATACCATGGCTCTTGTCCCACAGGAATCCACTTTGAACTCAAACAAGACTCTGGATTGGTCGGCCTGTTTGGGTCCACAGGCGGGATCCAGCAGACTGATTCTCTCGGGTGGCACTGTGGGCCAGGTGGCTGTTGGAGATGATACCAGTGTAATGGTCCCATCTGTAGAACAGACTGAAACAATACGGCCCAGTGTCAAAGTTAGAAAAGAGATAGGGACGAATATGTAGAATCGAATTACCTATCATGTCCTCGGTTTTGAAGAGGCAGCGTTTGGAAGTTGAGGTCTGGACCTCAAGTGTTTTGGAATCTCTCAAAAGAAGCTTAAACGTTCCGTAAAAGTTTGAAAGGTTGATCCCCTAGAGAAGAAAAAAAAAGGATTGACATTATGAACGTATTTAGCTCTAAGGGGCAAACATTAATTAATTTGCATTCATGTTGATTAATGTTTAGTCTGTAAATGTCCAAAATATTGTAGTGAGAAGAAAACAGGCTTTGTGAAACTGGAAGCAGTACATTTCAGATGAAAGTAAAGTTCCTCACCAACTGAAAACCACAGATTTCATTCCAAGTTGATGGAGACTGAACAGTGGTCAAAAAGTCTGATCCTTGATGTTTGAAGAACAATTTTAAAAAGTCAAATTTGAACCCCTGTTTTGTTTTTGGTTTTTTTTTGGTCCCCCCCCCACTTTTAAAGCCCCAAATATCTTGGGACTTCAGATTCAGGTTATTGTGGGAATTCCTTAGTTTAGTGGGCCAACTCACTTAATGGACTTACTTCGTATGTGTACCCAATGGAGAAAACAGGTACTTCTAGGGTGGTTTTGTGGGCATCATGATGAAGATGGTACCCTCTCTGTGCTGCCAGCTCTGATGTGAGAGGCTCGTGGTCAACACCCACCTCCCAGTGACTCATGGCTTGAGGTGTCAGGACCAGGCTAAAGGTTATTCCTCTGTCTGAGCAGTGAGCCGTGATCTCTGGAGGAACTTAAAGAATTCAGTCGATTTAGAACTAGGAAGCACTGGTGGTTTTACATGTTTCAACCCTGTCTAGTTGATGGGGAACTTACAGCAATGAGTATGAAGTACTTACATGCATTGAATACTTGTGCTGTGATGAATGTTTGGTGGTAATAGGAGTCTCTCTGGGGCATGATAGTTAGAGTGAAGTTTATATCAATGGAGTAGTGCATTACACCTCCACCCAGGTACTGTTGGAAAACAGATGTCTGAGATAGAGCTCAGCAAAAGGGACTTGAAATATCATCATATTCTGGAAGTTCTGAGAGGACAGGGTCTGGAGAGAGTCTGCATATATTGTTTTCATCCCTGACAACAAGAAATACAATAGTGATCATAAAACAGGCCCAGAACTGATTCCTGGTTCCTTGTTGAGCCCTCACCATCCTGTGGACGGTGACGTCTTCGAAGGGCAGCTGGAGCTCATACGCTCGGCTTCCATTACTGTGAACAACAGGACTGAGGCTGATACCTCGTTCATCACTCTCTGCCATCATCAGCTGATTACTATTAATCCACACTTCCTCTAAAATGACATCTGCAGGGATGTTTCCCAGGTAAACGATGAAAACTTGGTCCTCACTGATTGTCTCTACAGGAGAAGAACAGAGAATGTACATGACGTGACTGAAGCCACTTGAGGCCTTTAATGTTCTTCACGTTGATCAGTAAACTTGCGGTTGAGACTGAAAGGTGTATGACAGAGCAACGGTGTGTCGACCACTCTAAGCATTCGGTGCCTGGTGTTGATGCTGCTCCCGTCTTCATACAGGAGAGAGAAGATGTGTTCATACAGCAGGAAGATCACATACAGCTCCTTGTATACATTGTTCACCACCAAACTCTGCAGAAAGATGAAACTGACAGCTGGATGCGGAATCTGCTGTTGATCATCAAACGTCACCTTTACAATGTCATCTGGGCCTCAGTCTTAATTTTGGAAGCATGTGACTTTACCTTCCGGTAAACACCCTCTGCCCTTAAAGGAACCCTTATCTGGACCAGTCCTCCTTGTTGGACCAAACTGAATCCTCTGGTGGTTGGTTCATCCAGCAGCACACCCTCCACCCCCACTTTAAGGCTCTGACTTTCAAATCTTGCTGCCTCTTCAACCAGAGGAGTCATGACCCAGGGGATGTCCCAGAGCAACCGGACACCGTCAAAAGAACCTGAATCTGAAGGATTAAAAAAAAAGAAAAAAAAAAGTGGGGGGGGGGGGTTGCACCATTCTGACAGAAGCCACTCTTGTGTGTGTTTGGAGAAGAACTTACTAATTGTACAGGCCATGGACAAGTCAATCATCATCACTGTTAGCTTTCTCTTGAAGAACAAGGAAACCTGGACAACCTCAACAGGGATACTGTCCACCTTGATGACACATGTGGGGATTACATTTTAAAAATTACTATCTTACTTTAGCTATCACATCCACACATGCATGAGTACAGGGACATCAACAACTGATGGGAGGAGTGAGCACAGTTAGAAGCAATAGATTGGCTCAGCTGTAAATAAGATACAATGAGCTGTTCTAAATATCACTGTAAAGAGCAGCAACTCGCATGCTCACATTTAGTGTCAAGAATGGTGGTGGGAAATGTCATGGGAGTTAAATTTCCAGGATAAATTTAAATCTGTAGACTTACCTGCAACTGCCTTAATTGCCAAGGACTTACTGAATCTGCAACTGTCTGCATTGACGCATGGATAAGTACTTAGGACTTATGTGTTTGAGCTAGACTAAAGGAGAGTAATCCACCCACAGTATGAGGGTCCTCATTTGGAGTACTAGCAAGAACCATAACATGTACATGGAAACAGGTGACATAGTAAAGAGAGTCCACAGAAACAGTTGAGGTATCAAGTGCAGAGAGTAGAGACAGAAAACTGAATACATTTCCTTAACATGTGGGATTGTCACCACACACACACACCCCCACCCCCACCCCCACACCCACACCCACACACACACACACACACACCAAAAGGAGGATCTAAAACTGAAGGGACACCAGCTAAAATTTTTACCCACCATTATGACCTTGGCATGCGGCTGTTTGTATGGAGATCGGAGCACTACCCTCTGGGTGCTGGTAGTCAGGCTGTAGCCCTGTGACTGAGCCTCACTGATGGACATGGAAGAGACCTGCCCATCACTCTGCAGGAACATCAGCTGCCAGACTGAACCTGCAGTCCTCTGAGCCTGAACACCCCCAACCAAAAATATATTACTACAACATAAGATACCAAGCACTGGTTTTATTTAGGCTCCTTAGTCCATCCAGGTATGGCTTTACCTGAGAGAAGGCTGTCAACCACACCTGTCCACTCTCAACCCGCTGACCTTCACATGGAGGCTCTCTGTTCACATTCACCTAGTTGACACCATTACGCCACATTTAAAACAGTGACTGACAGGTCCGTCATGTTTGAGTGTTCCAGGAATACTGGTTTTCTGACCTCCATGTAGTCCTCCTCACAGATGACCTCCCTGTGAGTCCAGATAAGACCAGAGCAGACTGCAGAGACGGGTTGGCTGATCCGGCCACCACGGCCTCTCACAACCACATTGAATCTGAAAGTGAACACTTCATCGTTCTGAAGAAACAATAACACAAAACCAGAACAGCTACATCAGAGTGGTCTCAGAGTAGATTACCTGGCTGTGGGACAAATGACGTTACCTGGTTGTGGGTGAAGCAGGAGTAGTATGATGCTCTGAATGTTGTGAAGCCATCCATTCTGAAGGTGCTGATGGTATAACCACAGCGTGAAGCAACCTGCTCGCTAATGAAGTGGATGCCATTTTCATCTACAAGGATGTTTGGTGTCAGTCTTTCTCTCCATTCACTCTCCCAATGTAATAACCCAAAGTTTGACTATTGTTACTAAAGTATCCGTTTGCATTAAACTTACCTAAAGCCTCAAAGTGCGGAGCCTGTGCTGAGGCCACCCGGATCGACAGGTAACGGTCCTGACACGCGGACTGAACATCAGACTCACTGAATCCTGATGACACACAGACTCTGAAGGATTTCTGCTACAAGTATTTAATCAAGGACAAGGTTTTAACTAGATCACCAAAGCATGATAATCTCCATCCTATTTTAACTTCTCTAAACTGGCTGCCCGTCTGTACGCTAGTACTGCGCGGTATGGCACCAAGTTACCGGACCGTGCTCCTATTCCTCACTCACCAGCCTGTTATCCAAGATCGTCTGATACAGCACTGTTGGATATTCCACGGACTAGGCTGAAGACCAAGGGTGACCTTTTGTAATAGCTTACTTGAGAAGCTTAGAGAAGAAAATTCTCTGCCTGCCTTTAAATCATCTCTTAAAACATTATCAAATTAATTTTATTCAATTGACTTATTGTTCCCTTATCAGTTTAACTTCTCTGGGTTTTTGAAATTTTTAACTGCCTTGGTTCTATTTTGTTGGCTGTTCAAAATGGCTCTTTATATTACTGTTTTCTTTTATCCCTTGTGTGCAGCACTTTGCAACCGCTGTTGTGAAAGGTGTTCTAAAAATAAAATTAATATTAGTAATAATCTAAGATGATGGAGAGGATCGGTCAGAAGGTCAGGGGTCACTAAGGAACTTCAAATCCAGTCAAACTACAGACTTCAAATAAACCAGTTCACAAGTAAAATCAATTTACCTTCTACTTGACTTGCAGCTGTTTGTATTCCTTCAAACTTGCAACTGGTAAAGATGAGTCTGGGGGGAGGGGGGAAGCAGTGTTTACCTGTCCAGGTGAGAGTTTTGTGTTACCTGTCTAGGTGAAATAAAATGTACTCACCCAATGATGAAAGCAGCAGTTTTCATGTTGAAGCAGAAACAGAAAATTGAAATCTGCCTCTGCCTTTGTTGAGCAAAACTTCTGCTCTGCAGCCAGGTGATCTGATCACCTGGTAGTCATGGTAACAAATGTGACAACCCCAGGTGAAGGGGATTGAGTCTGATTCTGGTCTAAATGAGGGAAAGTGAACAGGTAAACTACAAGCTGGATCTTTTAGCCACCTCTTTGGAATCAGATTTTATTGAAACCAACTTTATTTATAACACATGCTAATACACAGCCCCACCACCCTAGAAAACACTGCTCCGAAATGTCAAACTAGGGTTATATGAAGAAATAGACCAGTAGAAAGAGTGCAGGTCAAAAACAATGAATTATTATTAAAATTTTCTCATACAGCAACAAACCAACATTTATATTCTGTTCTGAGTCATGGCACAGCAAAAGTATCTGACTTCACCTGTTCCCCTTCCCTCCCAGGCCCAGTAAAAGCTCCTCTTCTTGGTTCTGGTTTCCACACCAGTGTTGGTAAAGAGTCCAGAGCCCAGACCCTGCAGAATGGTGAGCATCATCATCATCATCATCTTCCTCATCACACCTGAAGCAGCTGGGATGTTGGTCTTAGCGATCAGATTGTTTTGGTTGTTTACTGAGCCTTTAGTCAACTGTGTAAATCTCCCAATCCAGAATCTAGTTCAATTTAAGTCTTGATTTATTGGCCTTGTTACCCCTAAAAACCAACTTCAAATGGGGTTTACTTTAACCATCTGTGTTGGGAGAACAGTGGAACCAGAACTAGAGTCCGCAAGCAGATGGAAATTGAAATGATTATAAAGGTCCCGACCCTTCAGTCAGATATAATTAACCCTTTAGTTATGCAGGTAACTAATGGTCAGGAGTGCCTGTCTCCCCCAGGTAAGCGTCAGATCCAGCAGCTGGGGAGTCAGCTGCAGCTGAACCAGCACTGTCTGGACACAGCGTTCAACTTCTTCAAGATGGTCGTCAATAAACACCTAACCCGAGGACGCAAGACGGAGCATGTCATCGCCGCATGTCTCTACCTGGTGTGTCGCACCGAGGGGACGCCACGTATCCTAGCAGCTGCTGTGATCAGCTATGTGTGTGGTTGAATGTTTAATGTCTGTCTGGACCCCGGACTCTGCTGGTCTTCCTGAACTGTTGTGCAGACATGCTGCTGGACCTGAGTGACCTGCTACAGGTACAACTAACCCCACGCCGTCTCCCCACAGACCCCGGAGAGTTCTAACTTTTTGTTTTCTGTGTCCAGGTAAACGTTTACATCCTGGGAAAGACGTTCCTGCTGTTGGCTCGTGAGCTCTGCATTAATGCTCCCGCCATTGGTGAGAACCTTTCTCCCTCTTAAAATCCAAGTGAGGGATTCACCAGAAAGTTAAAGCTTTGTCATTTAAAACAGTGAGGTATGATTGACCAATCTGTCGTGTGACAGGTTGTTGAGGTTTTAAAGGCAGCAAATGGCAGCTGCAGGGGATCAAATCAAATAAAATTTATTTACATAGCACCAAATTTCTAAAGAGACAGTCTAAACCAATCTCTTCATAGAGTTATTTAAAAACTCCAAAAACCTCCACAAGTAAGCACTTAGCAACAGTGGCAAGGAAAAACCTGCTTTAAGAGGCATAAACCTCAGACAGAACCAGGCTCAGGGGGGACGGCCATCTGACTTGACTGGTTGGCTTGACAGAGAGAAGTACAGAGGTTTAAATGTTGAAACTGAAGAGAGAGCAACACATTTTATTTTCACTTTACCTTTATTGTTAATTGTCATTTCTTTACAATGCACAGAGAAAACCAGACACAACAGCCTATTTGGAAAAAAACCCCCAAAAACCTCTGTTCTTAGAGATTCTGGTTCAGGAGTAGAATACCAGTTCAGGAATCTGCCCCCCTTGAACACCTGTCCCGTTGGTACTATCTGATGAACACTGGAACTGGAAGGTCACTTTCCCACACTGCACCTCTGTCATTCCCTCCTGTCCAAAATAACTCAGCTCATTTCCATCCAGGACAGCACTTACAGTGTAGAAGGTGTCATGTTCCACCTGGACTGGGTGTTCAAACCATACAGGAAAGGTACTGCTCGACCCATCTGACAAGAATTTGGTGATATTGTGTGCCAGAACAGTTCCCTGCCTCTTTAGTTCAATCTTCACACTGTACTCTGCTTTGCCACTGCTTGACCCGTACATACCGAGTCCAGCCACAAAAATCCTCCGATCCACCGAGAATTGGATGCTGTCGCAGCGTCCTCTGTAGCGCCACTGGTTACTGCGGTATGCTGACGACTGAAAGCGGTGGCACCTCTGCGGCGCAAGGCCAGCCCGCTTCACCAGAGGAAACTCCAGCACGGGTTTGTTGGTAGCGGTAAACCACAGGAAGACCTTGCAGGTCTCTTTCAACGTCAGGACATTTGACTGTGCTGCCCCATCTGCAAACTCCTGCAGTGTCATGGAAGGGATCCGGACTAAATAAAGAGCCTTACCCAGCACAGCCCGTTGATTCCTGGGGGCCACCACCAGGCCCTGCCGCCGACACTCAGCTGCCGCCCAGCTCAGCACTGCCTGGAAGACCACAACCTCACGGATGTTGAGTGTCTCTCTCTGCAGGATGATCTCCAGTGTGGGCAGGTCGATCTCACAGAAACCTTCAGATCGCAGAGCAAGCTCAGCCTGAGCATCAATCACCTCCCAGCAGCGCTGCGTCAGCTCTGGTTCCTCGAATAGTCGGCTCTGAGACAGCAGGACACATGCGTTTTTCGCCTCAAGGCTGGTCTCCAGGAAGGTGACACATGCCCTCGCCAGAGCAGGAACTATGTACTTCTTTGCAGCATAGAGGGTAGCAAGCACAGTGTCTGCTTCAAGCTCGATCTCGTCACTGTACATGTACCTGAGACAGACATACAGCAGGTCAAGGACTTGTATCATGGACTAATAGATTCATCAACATGAACTAAAATTTTCAAATTGCTTTGATGAAAACTTTCTTACAGACATTAGATCTCTGGTAGTCCAGTATTTCATCATTTTGGCCTCCTGGACTCCTGGAACCCTAACCCTAACCCTGACTTCCAGAAAGGCCTGGACTCTGGTGGACTTTAAGTCCAACTTGACTCATTTGGTTCTGAATCATTCCCAGATTGAACTCACTTCAGCAGGATAAGGAAAGCAGTCGGTTCCACATCAGGGATGTGGATCTCAGATCGTCCCTCAGCCAGATCTCCATAAAACATGGCTCCAAACACAGAGCTGCCAACTGCCAGGACATACTACAACGCAGAGACATGAAACGGATCAGTACCAGTCTGAAACTGACAGTCTCCTGAAGATGAACTACAATGACACTATGATGTAAAACATTGCCATGTCATTGTGACTCAGTTAAGTTTCACGCTTCTTCTGGATTTAAAAACACAATCAACCAGGGTTTGTTCTGAAAAAGCAATGGTGAGTTCAGGGTCCAGTCCAGAGGGTGGGTTTAGGGCTCAAGTTATCCATTATTTCAGATTCTTCACTGATCACTCCTTCAATTATTATCATTTATTTACAGACAGTTACCATGGTAACAGGTCAGCAGGTTCACCTGACAGGGACTGTTTCCATGGTAACTGACTTTGACTTAAACCCTGAGTTTTATCCCAGAATTGTGTCTGAACTGTCTTAATGGACAGGTCTCTATTGGTTAGTTTAGATCTAGTTGAAACCAGGTCCTGTACCTTATGAGCTGGGACCCTGTGGGTTTCTTCTGGAGGACCAACTACAAAGTGAACATCAGCCATCTGCTCGTTGTTGAACATCAGTGCATTCCTGCCGAGATACACAATCACAAAAACAATCCAAATGGCAGCAGAGCAACAAACAAACGCTGTCCGAGGAGAAAAGCATCAAAGCTTAAAGTCGTTTCCAAACAGGCCATTAAAGATACGGGAGAATGAAAATGAGCTCTAATCAAACATGTCTGTTTTCAGCAGCAGAGGAAATACTGACAGTGACAGACTGATGTAATGAGTCACTCACTCTGGAAATCACCTGGCGACACCAGAACACTTGGTCCTGAGTCCACCCTGAGTCCTGACTCAGTATGACTCACCTCTCTCTGAGGGTGGGGTGTGCCGCCTGCCAGCTGTCTGCCTCCTCTCCCACGTTGTTGTTGCTCAGCTGATCGGCGTCTCGCTCGCAGACACTTTCAGACGTTGGCTCAGGTTTGTTCAGCTGGATGAAACTCTTCTTCACCTCCACCACCTCCACCTCATTGTTGTGGGGGAGGTTGGTGGAGAAAAGTTCAGCCGCCATCTCCTCCCGTTCCTCAGAGGGTGTGCAGTGAGGTCGAGGCCTCACAGCATGATGACAACTTCCTGTTGGAGATAATTCAGCATGAAGAACATGAAGACTTCACACACATTTGGACCAGCAGCCTCACAAACATCTGGACCACCAGCCTCACACATCTGGACCACCAGCCTCACAAACATCTGGACCACCAGCCTCACACATCTGGACCACCAGCCTCACAAACATCTGGACCACCAGCCTCACACATCTGGACCACCAGCCTCACACACATCTGGACCACCAGCCTCACAAACATCTGGACCACCAGCCTCACACATCTGGACCACCAGCCTCACACACATCTGGACCACCAGCCTCACACATCTGGACCACCAGCCTCACACATCTGGACCACCAGCCTCACCATATTACAGGGTTTGATTCCCATCTCACCATGACCACAGAGACCAGGATCGGGTCGTACAGTTGAAAGATGAAGTCTTAGTAAAGAAGCTCAGGGGTAGAAGACGGACTACTGGTGCTCCCTGAGACCTGAACACCGAGTCAAAGAGGTCTGGTCTGTCCTGTGAGTCCTCGACGGGTCAGTTCAGAGCCCGGTTAGCTGGTCGGGCTCCGGTCAGACGGATCATTTCCTCCGTTACGCCGACATTGTGTCACCGTCCGGCCGGTCCCTCACACGGTGCCGGTGTGTTTTACCTGTCAGAGTCGGGCAGCGCGCTGCTTCTGCGGATAACGTTGAGAACATCACTCGCTCCTGGTGTTTCTCCGGTCGCCATTTTAGATCCCGGTCATCTTCACCGCTCCGCCAGATGGCGACAGAGCGCGGGAAAACCCTTGTACTGTTTAAAGAGCACCAAGGCCAAAAAAAGTTCATTAAACATCGAACCAGAACCAGAACCAGGCCAGGATACTTCATCCATCTGCAGAGAGAGTCACAAATTAAAGCACATAAACAAACAAACTAACAGAGTTTAAGTTTGGTGTGCAGGTTAATTCGATATTCCTTATTTACATCCACATTCAATGAGTCAAACAGTTCTCTGTGTTAAAAACTTAATTCTGATAAAACAAAAGGGAGTTTTCTGTACTCATTACAAAGTCAAGGAGAAATTAAGCAAACAACAACCTCTTTCCTCAATTCAAACCTTAATGAGATTATTATTACAGCCACATCAAGCAGCTGAGCATGTGAGAAAGCATGGTATATATACAAATGTGTCTATGTATACACACTGAGATGGTACTTTACCTGTAGAGCTTTATTCTGCACTTTGGAACTTTATACATTCCCCAAGAAGAAAGAAAGTGAAATTCACTACGCAGACACAGGACTCTACTCCAAATGCCTGTTGTACTGTGTCTGTCAATCAACTTACTGGACCAGTTCACAATCTGGTTCAGAGAATTTCTGTTTTTCAAGGAAAGGTTTCTAAACCATGACACCAAAGAATTAGATACAACAGATTTGATAAAAACACGATAGAATAAAATCATTATGGTCTTGTCAATGTGGATATGGGACGAGACCTGTCAATCAGTTCATTCTTTTTAACTTTGTGCCTTAGTCAGCAACTTTGTTAATATCCTCTTTTCAACAACTGGTTTACTTTCTCCTTTTATCTTTCCACCTCTCCTTGTTTCCTTTTGCCCTCTCCTTTTCCCCCTGCAGACCCCTGTCTCTACATTCCCCGGTTTGCTCACATGTTGGAGTTTGGGGTAAAGACTCATGAGGTTTCCATGACAGCTCTTCGTCTGGTTCAGAGGATGAAGAGGGACTGGATGCATACGGGACGCCGACCATCTGGACTATGTGGAGCAGGTAGGCAATGGCTATTACCACGACAACAACAAACATCAACAACTGGACAATGTTTTTAACATCAGGCAAACAATACACCCCCCCCCAGCTCTCCTGGTGGCAGCTCGAATGCATAAGTTTCGTCGTACAGTGAAAGACGTGATCAGTGTGGTGAAAGTGTGTCAGAACACATTGAGGAAGAGGTAAGACCCACAACTACAGCAGATCACAGTACATCACAGGAGATCACAGTAGATTACAGCAGATAACAGTACACCAAAGCGTCCTCTCTCCGTCCCTGCAGGTTAACAGAGTTTGAAGACACGCCCACCAGTCAGCTGACCATTGATGAGTTCATGAGAGTGGATCTTGAGCAGGAATGTGATCCACCCTCCTTCACTGCAGCACAGCACAAGGCCAAGATGCAGCAGGTATACCTCTCTCTGATTAGTTGTTACCAAATTACATCACCAGTCATCAGTTACCTATTGTCCTTTACTTCTGCAGCTGGAACAGGAACTGGCAAAGAAGCTGGATGAGGTCGAAGGTCAGTACCTAAGTGTGCGGGTGGGTTTATGTTGGGATCACTGGAGGACTCCCTGAACCACAGCAGAGTTCTTCGGACAGAGAAAAATTAGAATATCGTGCAAAGGTTCGTTTATTCCAGCAATTAGATTTACAAGGTGAAACTAATGTATGACATAGGTTCATAACATGCAACTCAAGATATTTCAAGCCTTCATTTGATATAATTTTGATGATTATGGCTTACAACTTATGAAAACCTCAAATTGAAAATCTCAAAAAATTAGAATATCACATACAATTAATAGAAAGGGGATTTTAAACAGAGAAATATTGGCCCTCTGAAAGGTTTAATCTTGCATATGTACTTAGTACTTGGTTTGGGCCCCTTTTGCATGAATTACTGCCTCAATGCAGCGTGGCATGGATGCTATCAGCCTGTGGCACTGCTCAGGTGTTATGGAAGACCAGGATGCTTTGATAGCAGCCTTCAACTCTGCTGCATTGTTCGGTCTCATGTCTCTCATCTTTCTCTTGGCAATGCCCCATAAATTCTCTATGAGGTTCAGGTCTGGCGAGTTTGCTGGCCAATCAAGCACCGTTATCTGATGGTTATTTAACCAGGTTTTGGTACTTTGGGCAGTGTGGGTAGGTGCCATATCCAGGAAAATGAAGTCAGCATCTCCATAAAACTTGTCTGCTGAAGGAACCATGAAGTGTTCTAAAACCTCCTGATAGACAGCTGCGTTGACTCGACTCAATAAAGCACAGTGGACCAACACCAGCAGATGACATGGCTCCCCAAACCAACACAGACTGAGGAAACTTCACACTGGACTTCATGCATCTTGGATTGTGTGCATCTCCATTCTTCCTCCAGACTCTGGGACCTTGGTTTCCAAATGAGATGCAAAATTTGCTCTCATCAGAAAAGAGGACTTCGGACCACTGAGCAACAGACCAGTTCTTTTTGTCTTTAGCCCAGGTAAGACGCTTCTGACGTTGTTTGTTGTTCAGGAGCGGCTTGATAAGAGGGATACGACATTTGAAGCCCATTTGCAGGATCTGTCTGTGTGTGGTGGCTCTTGATATACTAACTCCAGCCTCGGTCCACTCCTTGTGAAGTTCCCCCACACTTTTGAATGGCCTTTTCCTGACAATCCTCTCCAGACTCCGGTCATCCCTGCAGCTTGTGCACCTTTTTCTTCCACACTTTTCCCTTCCAGCTAACTTTCTATTAATGTGCTTTGATACAGCACTTTGAGAACATCCAACTTCTTTTGCAATTACCTTTTGAGGCTTTCCCTCCATGTGGAGGGTGTCAATGATGGTTTTCTGCACAATTGTCAGGTCAGCAGTCTTCCCCATGATTGTGAATTTTACTGAACCAGACTGAGAGACCATTTAAAGACTCAGGAACACTTCACAGGTGTTTTGGATTAATTAGCTGATGAGTGTGTGACACTTTGAGCCTATAGTATTGAACCTTTTCCAAATATTCTAATTTTCTGAGATTTGGAATTTGGGGTTTTCAAAAACTGTAAGCCATGATCATCAAGATTATAACAAATAAAGCCTTGACATATCTCACTTTGCATGTACTGAGTTTATATCACATGTTAGTTTCACATTTGAAGTTGAATTGCTGACTTGAATGAACTTTTGCACGATATTCTAATTTTTCGAGTTTCACCTGTATATTGGATGAGTTATTTAAGATACGATGAAGGACTAAACCTCTTTGTTTTGGTCCTATCAGGAGAGATCAGTTGCTACAAAGATGAGATTGAGAACGAGCTGGAGAAGAGCCGACCCAAACTGAGAGGAATCTATGCAGCCTATGCCAAACAAATAGGTGTGCTCTGATCCAGAGTCAGCTATGTCCTTGTGGATGTTTACAAAAATATCAACAGCTTTTTCAATTGTGGTTTTCAGATCCTGACGATGTGGAGGTTCTGTCAACGACCGCTGAACCTGAAGAGTTGGAGGTTGAAGATGCTGAGCTCCAAGCCGCGACCCAGCACCTCACCCAAGACTTCCTGTGTCAGGTGATCCAGGAGGAGGAGGGGCAAGACAAGAAGACAGGTGACAGCAAGCATGAGTTGGTGCCAGAGAAAGAGGATACAGGGCCTCAGCGTCAGGTCCCCCCTCTTGCCATCATACTGGGGAAGCTGCCAAGCTCTACCAGCCTGGACCTCCAACAAACCTTCCAAGCCTTCAACAAATCTGACGCAGAGCAGCAATCTGATGGTAAGACCAGGAACACCTGCATGACATCATCATTACATCAGCACCATAAGATGCAGGTTGAAAACAGGTGGTCTGCTGTTTTGGGTGTTTGTTCAGATGCTCTGTTGGAGGGTGGAGAGCTGGACCTGGACGGCATTGATGATCAGGAGATTGATAAGGTAAATTTATTCATCAGTCACATCATTGATCCACCACCAAACACACATAAGACCCCTCGTCTTGATTGTTTTAATGAAAAAGGCACATTGTATTTTTACTTTTACTCTGACATTTAGACAGCCAGCCTAAAGACATGTTCAGTTACTGCAATCTGCCTGTAGGGGGCAGCACTATCAGACAATGGGGATAAATACCACAACATAAAGGGTTTAACATCAGTGGTCTTTTTTCACTCAACTTTATTGTCTTTCTTAACCAATGAATCACCAGTCTGAGCTTTTTTCTGATTCTTTCTGTACTGCAGTATATCCTGAATGAGAAGGAGGTTCAGGTAAAGACTGAGCTCTGGATGAAGGAGAACGCAGAGTACCTGAAGGAGCAGAGAGGTCAGGATTGTTATCATCCTCATTATCATACACGTCGACAGCATTCTTGTCACAGAGCACCGCTTTTGTGTGAATCAGAAGACAATATAACACTTGCAGAAAGTAATGTTCACGTTTAATTTATTCAATGTGTGTTTTTGTTTACAGAAAAGGAAGAAAGGATAAGAAAAGAAAAAGAACAGGGGATGTACAAAGAGAAGGTGAGTGTGTTTCTGAGGCTGAGGGTTTCCGTGGCTTGAAGTCAGGGAATGTCCTGGTGACCTCCTGACCTTTCTTCACAAACATGTAGCACCAAGCATTTTCGTTGAGAGGGAAGAGAAAAGGGAGATCAGGAGGGTGCAACTCCGTATGTTGTGAGTCAATCACAGGTCGCCTCTCTGTTTCATGGGAAAGTTGTTGACCCTGCCAGTTTGTAAAAACAATAGGAGCATCATTGTCGTGTTAAATGTTTGCTGATTGTGGTTCCTAACCTAATTTGTATAGTTTTTGTGATCGATGATCTTTTCCTATGTATTTAAACACGGTTGTCTGTAAGAGAGCTAGGTAACACCAGCAGCAGCTGTACATCTTTAATGAAGTTTGACATGACAGCTGTGTGTTTGCAGAAGAAAACAAAGAGTAAGAAGAGGGAGCAGATTGAGGCATCAACGGCAGGTGAGGCCATTGAAAAGATGCTGGAGAAGAAGAGGATCTCCAACAAGATCAACTATGATGTCCTCAGAGACCTGAACAGGGGGGGGGTGGGGAGTGGGGGGGGCAGTCCCAGTAGAGCCTCTTCCGACCCCCCCCACCCCAACATCACCACACGGAAACGACTCAGCCGCAGCCGCCGTAAAGACCCTCGAAGAAAGGCCCATGAAGTGAATCAAGACCTGGCAGTCAACACAAGCATCATGGGAAAGAGGTACGATTGATTATCATCAGGATCCAATCTCTAATCAATATGATATAGAATTTATAGAGCTTATAATCAGTGTGTGTGATCTGTGAACATCTGAGCACCAATGAGTTCCCTTCACAACATTTTTCAGTCAGTTTATTTAATGTGAGAGAGAAAACTAAGATCCTTCAGGTTCTACTGTTTTATTTTGAAAGGCTCTCTGTTTCAGATTCTGTCGCCTCATTTCCTCCACACCAAAGAAGAAGAAACCTGACTCTAAGGTGAGTCTCCACCCATCTCCATCCCCACAACTGTCTCCACCAGTCAGACCTGTTCCCACCTTGAAAGCCACTGTTATAGTTTAAACTTGTGTTTCACCCCACAGGTACAAAACTCTGTTACCATGACAACACAAACAACAACACAGGCTGCGGCTGATCCCCCTACGGGTCCTGAACCAGAGACCGGCCCTGCCCCCACGGGACCCCCCCCAAACGTGGAGGAAGAAGAGGAGGAGGAGGAGGAGATGGAAGAGGAGTGTGTCAGTGCTCTGCAGCTCGTGGGAGGTCAATACATGCTTTTATTGTGAAAATCAAAATTGACTGACAGGACAACTGATTAATTACTTGGTTGATGCATTGACTGACTTACTGACCAACTGATTGTATGGCTGTTTTCAGATTACGGCTGTGAGGTGGAGGAGGAGGACATCTTCTAGTTCCTCCCAGTTTACCTTTGAGCTGCAGGCTATGAGCTTGTTCTGAAGGTCTGGATCTGATGGACTGAGGCGGATCACTGTAAAATCAGTGATTGATTACTGATCAGGCATTACTGCACTATTAATTTTGATGCTTTTTATTGTCCAGATGAAACTGGTGTTTTAATCATTTTGTTAATTGGTTTTAAATCTGTAATTCGCTGTGGACTCTTCTGAGTGTGAAGAGCTGCGTTTGTGTGTGTTGACCTACAGATCATCTCATGTGACATTTCAGCTGCAGTGTCCAGATTGTTAGGCTGTTGAACCATGTGACCAACTGACCGTCAGCCGGCCAATCAGCTCTTAGTCCATTTGTCAGCTAATGTTAACTTACACGTAATTTAGTCTGAACACAACAAGCACAAAAAACAACACAATAACAACACTTTCCCTCAGAATAAACAATTTTGTTTGTTTGTTTGTTATTTGACTCTTTGTCTTCATCAACCTCTCGTTAACTTCACAATCGCTTCTATTTTCTTTATTTGTTTTGTCCAGAGCTAATTTAGATAAACAGCCTCCTGATAAGAGGAGACTGAGCCAGAACAGAGTTATAATGTTGGACTGGGGGCTTGGGCCTCTCTGGGGGGGGGGGCACCTGTTGGTTTCAGGAGGTCTCTGCTGAAAGAGGAGCAGGCCCTCAGCCTGTCAGACGGGGTCCAGGGCTCAGGGTCTGGGAGGCTCAGTATCCAAACGTCTGTTTGATGGCCTGAAAGTAGAAGCGGGTCCAGCCCTCCCTGGTGGAGTCCTCCTCTCCTGCAGGGACCCCCCCACACTCCATCCTGAGTTCAGTCTCATCCGCACGGTCCTCCAGCTCCAAAGTGATGATGGCATAGTGTTCTGGGGGGACGGGGGGACAAAAGAAACCTCTGATGTCAGATTGTCAGATTGGAAGGGGGGAATCTGAAATGGACCATGACGTCATAAGAGCACGCACCACTGGGCCATGTCTTGAAGCGCCACCTCATCTCAATCCTCTGGTCTAAAACCTGGGGGGGGGGGGGGGGCAGCTGTCTGGTTACCTGGCACAAACTTACTGACTGAGCATTGGTTGAGAAGCTATGACCTCACCAGCTGTGTGAACACGCCACTGATGCTTCCATCCAACAACTGGAACCTGCCGCCACAGCAACCATCAACCACGGCCGCTGACCTTGTGAACACCTGAACAAACTGAGCACACAGAAATAAGAAGTACTGCAGTACTACTGCTAACAGTACAGTATTACTGATCAGCCTCTGTACCTCCTGGTTGGTAAAGGTCCTGTAGAGCTCATCAGCTGATGTCCGGAAGGTCTCTGTCAGACTGAAGCTGCAGGTTGGGATCCCGACTCCTGTTGGGCAGGGGGCGTGGCTAGAAGAACATGTGGGAGCACAGCGAAACTGTAAGAGGACAAGAAGAGGTTAAAGGTCGTGATCAGTCCCAGAAACGAACAGTGTGAGATGGTTGGACTGAGCCCTCACCTGGCTTTTACTGGTCTTGATCTGGTTCTTGGTCTGCTCAGACGGAGGTGGATTTGGTCTGTGGGCGGTGGGCAGGATCATCCTCTGACTAAACTCTGATGTCAGAGGTCACTCAGGTTACTACAGGGATCATTTTCTTCTCCGATTGGTTGGTCTTGATACTTTCAGAAAACACACCTGATTTGAGCTGGTGGACGTATTCGCCCAGAACCCTCCGGATCTCCGGGATCCCGGTCCTCCTCATGAGGTCTAGGAGGGGCGTGTCGGGCTGGACTTGGGACAGGGACACTGAGACCTGGACGGGAGACATCGTCACTGAGATCACTGACCACCCGTCAACACGGATCAACACTCAGGCGGTGGGACCAAGAGGTCGTTAACCCACGTCCAGGTCTTCCACGTCGTTCTCGTCGGACAGGTTGGGAACTTCAACACTTCCTCTGAACTTCACGCCGCCGCCGGTTGTACCTTTAGACGGAAAAGGGTAAGTACCTGTGTGATGTCAGAGTAAAGGATGACATCACCTGAGCTGTCAGCCAATCCCTGAGAGATCCGGACTGACGATTCAAAGACTCGATTCCTCTTTCAAATGAACGATGTAAGAAAAAAACTGAGCACACCGTTGTCATGTTATTACTGTGTGATGTCACTGATGATGTCACACACCTACCTAGCCAACCGGCTCGCAGCCGCCACTCGTAGAAGAAGAAGAGTTTCCCTTTGCGGTTGTTGACGGAAGCTTCTCCGTCCAGTTTGTCGATGTCGGTCAGCCGACAGACGCCCTCCGGTCCCTCCACCTGAACGCCGAGCAGCAGGTGATGGAGTCGCTGTGACGACCAACCAGAGACGTCGCGCTCCGTCCTGATGACGACACAGACAACACGGTCCTCACAGGTAACGGTCGCTGAGCCCATCTTAATGTGAACATTCAGAAACACCTGGAGCCACCAGAGGCTCCACCTCTGTGACCACGCCCCCTCCTGACATCACAACCTGTCATTCAACGACTGTTTAAAAATAACTGGACAATGTGCTGAACCAGCTGCAGGCTCGTGTTACACACACACACACACAGAAACACAAACAGACTCACACAACTTAAACAGACTTACAGACTCACACAGACACACACTGACACCCTGAAACACAAACAGACTCACACACACTGAAACACAAACAGACTCACACACACGGACACACAAACAGACTCACACACACACACTGACACACACACAGAAACACAAACAGACTCACACACACTGAAACACGAACAGACTCACAAACAGACTCGGACACACAAACAGACTCACACACACACTGAAACACAAACAGACTCACACACACAAACAGACTCACACACACACACAAACAGACTCACACACACACACAAACAGACTCATACACACTGAAACACAAACAGACTCACACACACACTGAAACACAAACAGACCCCCACACACACTGAAACACAAACAGACCCCCACACACACTGAAACACAAACAGACTCACACACACACTGAAACACAAACAGACTCGGACACACAAACAGACTCACACACACACTGAAACACAAACAGACTCACACACACACGGACACACAAACAGACTCACACACACACGGACACACAAACAGACTCACACACACACACAGACTCACACACACACGGACACACAAACAGACTCGGACACACAAACAGACCCCCACACACACTGAAACACAAACAGACTCGGACACACAAACAGACTCAGACACACACGGACACACAAACAGACTCAGACACACACTGAAACACAAACAGACTCACACACACAAACAGACTCACACACACACGGAAACACAAACAGACTCCCACACACACGGACACACAAACAGACTCACACACACAATGAAACACAAACAGACTCACACACACACTGAAACACAAACAGACTCGGACACACAAACAGACTCACACACACACACAGACTCACACACACACGGACACACAAACAGACTCCCACACACACGGACACACAAACAGACTCACACACACAATGAAACACAAACAGACTCACACACACACTGAAACACAAACAGACTCGGAAACACAAACAGACTCCCACACACACGGACACACAAACAGACTCACACACACACTGAAACACAAACAGACCCCCACACACACTGAAACACAAACAGACTCACACACACACTGAAACACAAACAGACTCGGACACACAAACAGACTCACACACACACACAGACTCACACACACACGGACACACAAACAGACCCCCACACACACACTGAAACACAAACAGACTCGGACACACAAACAGACTCACACACACACACACACACAAACAGACCCCCACACACACACACAGACTCACACACACACGGACACACAAACAGACCCCCACACACACACTGACCAGTGCCAGTTGTTGACGTTAGTAGCATCAGCTCTCTCCTCGACGATCCATCGCGGGTCTCCTTGTCCCCACCTCGCCATGACCGACAATCTGAATTCCGTTCCTGGAGTCTTAGTCCGCTCTGGTCCTGCTCCGGGTCACTACAACTCCCAGCAGCCCCGGCGGCACCGGAAGCCACACACCTTCCATCAGAGAAGGCGAAGAAGAGAAGCACAAGCTGAAGGTAAAAACATTGATCACTTCTGATCGATTATCAGTTTTCTATTTGAGGTCTTTTTTTCTGTCTCATTCCAGTCTACGGTTTCATAAAGCCTCGTGCTGACGTCACTGTTCCCGCCATTTGTCAGAATGAACAACAGCTTCAATCCTGACGTTGCTGCTAGCACGGTAGCATGCTAACTAACGTTCAGAAATAGACAACACAGAGAACAGCGTTCATAAACAGCTACACATCGACAGATTGTTCTAGAGTCGTTCTGACAGAGCAGATTGTTGGCCGCTGAAGCTAACAGTTAGGCTAATAGCTGCTGCAGTCTGAGCTGAGACTGAACCAGCTTTTATTGCTACAGTTTGTAGGTCCTGACAGTGTAAATAAAGTTTGTGTGTGCAGATGATGAAGAATAAACCAGATGAAGAAGACTACTGGAACAGCTCCAAGTTTAAAGCGTTCACCTTCGATGATGAAGATGACGAGTTCAGCAGGGTAAGACATAGTCCTGGTTTTTATTCCTGGTGGGATTATTAACGAGGCCTCTACTTTCATCTGGTTCATCAATCTAACTTTAACTGTGTCCTCTTAGCAGCACAAGACAATTAAAAATATACAATAATAAAAAACAACATTTAAAAGACAGCAGCAGTAAAAAAAAAATTTAAAAAATTTTAAAGCAACGACAACAAGAAGAGCAGCAAAAGTAAGGTACAAGAGAGTAATGTGCAGGATCGAGGACAACTGCTGAGTCTAGTCCTGATCAGAAGATTTTGATTAGTAGATGATCCGTGGAGCTCTGAATGAGGTATGGGCAACCAGACGAGGCTCAGATCGCAGCCCTGTTCATCAAGGGTGAGAGTTCAGGTGTTTGCAGGTGTGTCAGTAACTCCTGTGTGATGTTCAGGTGTCCATGTTTCTGTCAGCTCAAAGAGTCGAAGCAGGCGGTGAACAGTATTCGCAGTCTGGTGGAAGAAGAAGATGATGAAGACGAGGTGGAGAAAGTCAGCTGGAGTGGAGAGCCTGTTGGGAGTAAGACATCTTGACATTACTGTAGTGAACACCTGTAAAGCATACTGGGCTGTGATTGGCTGAGGGGCGTACGTCATGCTGCCATGTGTCATCAGGTATCTCCTGGTCAGTCAGAGAGACGGCAGCATCCAATCAGAAGACAGAGAGAGAACATGCCTTCCCCAAAACCAATGCCAGCAGCCCATCAGTGAGCCGGAGTCACTCAGGATACTCCCTGAGCTCTCTGTTCAAAGGTGAGTCAGGTGACCAAATCACATGACCCCACAGAAACAGCAGGTTGACAAACTGAATCTTTTCTTGGTTTCTCTGCAGGAAAAACTAAAGCAGGAAACTTCCAGCCCTTCACTGACTGTGAGTCTGTGACTGAATGAATGAGTGAGAGAGTGAGTGAGTCAAGGGGAGGCAGTCATTTCGAAAAATGGTTCAAAATAAATAAATGAGTGAGTGGTGATGGTGGTGACAATGATAGGGATGGTCTTATTGTGTTTCAGCACCCAGTGATTCATCTGTCAAACTGTATGCTCCAGAACTTCGTAAACCCAAATCTGAATACAAGGTAAGAAGAAGTCTGATAATCTGATTAAAGGCAGTTAATTCCGTTCAAATCTGCTCACCTGATATCTTGGTTTGTCTGTTCTTGATGACATCACACTGTATCAGGATTACATCAGTGATTGGTCACCTGAGGAGACCGTCCACAGGATGCAACAAGGAAAGGTAACCTGAGACAGGTTCACTGAATTGTTGTGATGCATAGCTACACAGTGTTGTGTAGTTTCTGAGTAGTGTTAATTTTGGCAGCTATTTTTAATTTAAGTTTTAATCTTAGTTCTGTGTCAAATACTTGTTTTAGTTTTTATCATATTTCGTCATCACATTTTTTTGGTTTTTTGAAGTCAACTAAAAGTCTGAGCATTTCAGTTTTATCTTAGCGGCGTAAACCCAAATTATTTTAGTCTATTTTTTGTTGATGAAAACCAATGACGTTTTGTTTAGTCATAATAATGCAATTCTCTTTAACTCTTTAACTTAGTTTAGCTAAAATGAAAATGATCTTTTGTCTTTTTAATTAAACCTATTTCACAATTCTACAGGTTGAATGTTTTTAAGCAGTTTTGCAGAGAAAGTCCGCTCTGATAGATTCAGGAACACATCCACACATGGAACATGTTCTAATTTAAATTACATATTATTTTTTTGAATGAACAGGATTGATCCAAAAACATTGTACTGTAGTCATGTACACACACTGATTACAAACTGCTTGCATTAAAATTAAATATCTGGCCTTGGGGCCAGTGAGGCAGCAAAACTTTTTTCATTCATTCATTCATCCATTTCCGGGTCACGGTTTGCTTGAGCCAATCCCAGCTCACACTGGGCGAGGGCGTGGTCACCCCGGACAGGTTGCCAGTCCATCGCAGGGCCAACACACAGAGACAGACAGACACCAACAACCACTCACACTCACACTCAGACCTACGGACAATTTAGAGTCACCAATGAACCCAAACATGATGTCTTTGGACGGAGGAAAGATGGAGACTCCACACATAAAGGCCCCAGGCCGGGAACCAAACCCACCACCTTCTTGTGCGCTAACCACTAAGCCGCCGTGCTGCCTGCAACAAAAAATTTATATTTTCTTTTTATGAAATCAACACTACCTCTGAGTGTTGTGTCTCTTTGTTGTGTTGCAGGTTGTAAGTCTTGAACGGTTCCGGTCTCTGCAGGACAAATTGTTGCTGCTCGATTTCTCCGTCAGAGCTCACGATGGAAACATCATCACTGCTGTAACTTTATTTACACTCACATCCATATTAAGAGCATTTATCTCTAATTTTATCAACAATTTTACTAACAAACACAACTGACACAAACTCTGTTTCTCAGGTACTAATTCATTTGAAGAGAACTCTCAGTAAAGGTGAGTCTGAAGGTCCTGATCTGGATCAGCACATCCTACCTGGATCAGTACTTCCTGATCATTGATCTGTTTTCTTGTTGTTTGTGTTCAGAGGTTTTGTTCCGAGAGCTGGAGTCCAGACAGACTGCTTTGAGACACTTCATCCACTATCTGACTGAGATCAGAGATCACAGACTGCTGCTGGAGCTGCTCAGGTGAGACCTGCTCCACCCGGATGGACTGGGTGGAGGAGGAATATTGATAAATCAATAATCAGAAAAACTGTTAAAATGACTGCTCTTTGTCGGTGATCTGAGCAGCAGCAAAGTTAGCAATAGACTTGTTAGCAATTTCCTTAAAAACTATTTCCAGAAAGAGAAATTATGTTTAACATAATGTACATTGAAGTATTATTATAGTGGTCCTAGTACCTGGTCTACCTGGTTCACATGGTCTGTCTGGTCTCTCTGGTCTCATTGTCAACAATATCCTGTTTGTCCTCAGAGCTCTGGGCAGGACGGAAGATGCAGCGGTAAGTAACTGTAAACAATACACAGCAAACACAGTGACAGTTCATCCATCTTCTCCTCTTAACTGTTTCTGGGTCTCGGGGGGTTCTGGAGCCAATCCCAGCTCACTCTGGGTGAGGGCGGGGTCACCCTGGACAGGTCTGCAGTCCATCACAGAGACAGACAGAGACCAACAACCACTCAGACCTACAGAGAGTTTAGAGTCACCAATGAACCCAAACATGATGTCTTTGGACGGTAGGAGGAAGCCGGAGTACAGTGACAGTTTGCTCTTGTGTTTCCATGGTGACAGCTGTTGCAGTACAAAGAACACCTGAACATCGAGGATGAAAGCAAGAGACAGAACTTTTTGAAGAGCTGTCTAAAGTGAGTGACAGGCCATCTTTATTGTGTTTTACTGTTGTTGTTTATTGGTGATCATCAGTTGTTTGTTTTTCAGTCTTCCATTTTCTCCGGAGGACTCGGCTCATGTTCAGGATCACTACACTCTGCTGGAGAGACAGATCATCATCGAGGTCAGACTTTCTGTAGACTGGTTTGCTGTAAACTGCTCTATACTGGTTCCTGTCCAGTTCCATCCCAGTGTCTCCTCTGTTGCTAGGCATCAGACCGACAGGCTGAGCGTGGAGGGAAGGTGGAAGTCTTCCAGAAGTTTCCCAGAAGAGCTTCAATCCTCAACATGCCGTTAATAACTACACTGTACTACTGCTGCTTCTACCACTACACTGAGCCTGAGGTGACACACCGAACTGTCTACTTCCTGTTTAAACTCCATCCACTGAACAGTTGAACCAGTTTGACCAGTGTAATGTGGTCCACAGGGAACCTACAGCAGTCCTCTGAATATCCGTCACACCTTCAGGGTGAGAACTGGCGTCTTTAATCAAAATGTTCAACAGTCCACCCTGTTTGTCGAGCTGGTTCAAGTACTGACACCTGACCTTTGACCTCAGATATCAGAGAAGCAGTACTTTGTGACCGCGTTGGCAGCGAGGGCGAAGCTGAGGGCGTGGTCAGACCTGGACGCTCTTTTCACCAGCAGGAACTGGTTGGGCTTCACTAGGAAGAAATCACCTCTCAGCTTCCACCGTGTCGTCGACATCCTGCAGAAGAACTCCGCCCCTACACAGGTGAGGGGGTGGAGCCACAACACACAGACAGCACTTTGAAATGGGAGGGGCTACAGATGTGTCATGTGATTGACAGGTGCTGCAGGAGTATGTGGGGCTGGTCGATGATGCGGACATGAGGATCAGTCTGGCTCAGAAACATAAATGTCACGACATTGTCATCAACGTGAGGCACTAATCAAACTCTCTTCAGCCAATCACAGTTATTCAGGTTAAGTTTAAACTGTTCTAAAATTGACACCTGTCTGTTGATGACATCATGTGTTGCTGTGATACCATGATGTCTTGGGTGTGAACCAATCAGACGTACCGGGACCTGAAGGACAGGCAGCTGTTGCTAGGGTACCGGGGGAAGGTAGAGAGAGGATCAGCGGAGGAGAGGAAGATCAACGATCTCCTCGACAACCCTGTAAGGAAGAGGTGGAATTGTGATCATCTTCATCATTACCAACACGTGACCTGACAGTTTCTTCTTCTCTTTCAGCACATTCGGTGGAAGAACTGATACAGAAGGAGTCCTCAAAGAAAGACTGTCATTGTGAAACAATTGAGACAATTTTCTCTTAGAGGAAACGGAAGTTGTCCATTGCCATGACAACAAGAATATCCAATGAGCTCTCATCTGCTTCATCCATGTAGCGAGGACAGCTGGTTTGACTCCTCCCACTCAGAACGTGAGGTAGAGCTTATTGGTTTATTGAGTCATCACTGCAGAAATGTTTTTTTAACATAAAGAATAAAGTTAATTAAAATGAGAAGGAAATCTGAATTTACAGATTTCTACAGTTGAAGGAAAAGGTGACAGTAAATCAATAAATTAATGAACGAATCAGTTTACTTGGGTTCATTTCAAAAAGCCTGTGAAGCTCTGGAACAGTGAAGGTGACACTGCAGTAAGAGCTATTGGACACAAGATGGCGGCTGTTATTTGTTCGTGAACAGATTATTTCTTTTTGACGTATTTGCATCCCCACCCACGGGGAGGCAAAGACGAATAAATGATGACGTAATGAATTAAAGATGGCGGATGAATAATTGATACTCTCGGAAGTGTTTTTGTGAGAGCACGTGACTCGGAGTCGGTGCTGGCGCCCTGCGGGACGTCACTCACATTCAGACAGCACGAGGGCACAAACGGATGATGCGCGAGACCAAGGTGAGTTATTCCTAATGAGTCCAACAGACCTGATCAGTAAAATGAGGATATCGATCATTTCATTCATCATTGATTAATGATATTATCTGACAGTTCTGCTACAGGAGCTTATTGGCCTGTTACTGAGTCCAATACTGTAGTAGTACTGCAGTAGTAGAGTACTCCCTTTACCGCCAGCCGTTGTTGCTATGGAAACCTGGTATTTCCTCAGAATCATTGCTGGCTCAGAAATAACTGAACCTGCAGACACAAAATTTCCAGTCAACAGTTTTTCATGTGAACCTAAAGTGGAAGCTGTTATTGTGGCGGGGATTTCCTGTTGTGAGAGGAAACAGCAGCTTCAGTTTCTGGATACGTCTCCTCTGTGAAAGTATTAACAGAAGAATTAGGACACATTAAATCAAAGACAGAAAACAGATGGAGCAAGTTAACAGAGCAGTTCGACTGAAGATGTCAGGGGTTAGACGATGAGTGTGATGAATTAAACCACAGTTATCAAAATGGAGGTGAACTCAGACTCCAGATTTTGGTTTTGTCGACATTTCATGGGACTTGTTTTTCTGTCTCTCTGCAGACAAACCCACCTGAAATCTGATTGGACGTCTCCGCCTACTTGTTGATGTTATGCATGACCAGCCGGTGACCGGGACGGTTTCTCCGTTGACCAATGAAAGCTTGGTGGTGTGCGAGCCCCCGTACGACAACAGCCGCCTGCCCCTCGTGCTGCTGTACAGCATCGTGTTGGTGGTTGGATTTCCCGCCAACCTGCTGACCGTCTACCTCACCTGGCTGCAGGTGCGCAGGAAGAATGTGTTGGGCATTTACCTGTGGAGCCTGTCGGTGTGTGACCTCACCTACCTGTTCACACTGCCTCTGTGGGCGTATTATGTGAGCCACAGTCACCAGTGGCCGTGGAGCTCCACCGTTTGTAAACTAACGGGGTACATCTTCTTCAACAACATGTACATAAGCATATTCCTGCTCTGCTGCGTCTCCTGCGACCGCTATGTTGCTGTCGTCTACACTGTGGAGTCACGTGGCCTACGGCGGCAGCGCATCGCTGTCCTCATCGCTTTCTGCATCGTCCTGCTGGTTGCCGTCGGTCACATCCCCGTCTTCACCATGAGGGAGGGCAATGCCACTGAGGGGGGCCGGCGCTGCTTTGAGCCGAGTCAGGACAGCGTGGTCATTGGCTTCAACTACAGCCGCTTCGTCGTCGGCTTCCTGATCCCGCTGCTGCTGCTGATGGTGACCAACCATGGCATCATGAGTAACGTGAGGCGCAGTACAGGGCTGCGGCGGGAGCAGAAGGCGCGTGTCTGCTGGCTGGCAGTGGCAGTGGTGGTCCTCTTCCTCATTTGCTTCGCCCCCTACCACGTGATCCTGCTGGTCCGCGCCGTGATGGTCAACTTCTATCAGGCAACGGACGACACCTGTCACTTTGTGACGACCCTGTACACTCCCTACACCATCTCCCTCGGCCTGTCCACCATCAACAGCGCCATCAACCCGATCCTCTACGTCCTGTCCAGCGACAACATCCGCAAAGAGCTGAGTCAAGGACTCACACAGGTCTGCAACCGAGCACACCAAAGACCACGATATGATAACAGCCAGAACAAGATCCAATCCACCAAGAACTCATCAGAGGTGAACGCAGCAGCTGAGACTGAAACCGACAAGGACCATCAGGGACCAGACAGGCTGACCCAAACCATATAAGTCTAGTAGTCTCTGTCGGTCACCATAGTATCAGGACTCAACCTCTGGAGACCAGGAGCAGGAACTTTCAACTTTAGTCACTGTTGTGTTTTGTTTTGGGTTGTTTTTGTTTTTTTTTTGTAGACAATAACCAACAATGCCACTTATTAAAATTATTGATTACAAAAGCTGCTCAGTGTCATTTCATCAGGGTCATGTAGGTTATCAACAGGTCCACATCAGAGACTGGGGTCCTGAACTACAAAGCAGGTTTAACAAACCCAGGAATTGTTCCTGTGATCCAGCTCTACTTAACCAACATCTTCCATCACGCTGATTGTCAACCAGGTTTGTCCTAGTTATTCAGCATATGCACATAAAAGGGGTGGAGTAATCAGCATCTGACCAATAGGGAACATGGACAAGTCTAAGTAGGCGGGGCTTCTAGCAGAACAATTTATTTCACTGATGAAGAGCAAGTACGTATAAACAAGTTTAAAGAATTTACGAACATAATAGCGGAAAGCAAAACGGTTGTAGCATCCAAACAAAGGCTGCTGGGAAAAGAAATACCAACTGTATCAATGTGTAAGTTCTAATATCTAACACATAATGTAGAAGAATATCTGACTGGCTCATCATGTTGACAAGTTTCTGACAATCAGCACATCTGTGTTCCTAAAAATAACCATGACATCATAGAGGCACATTCTGTATCGATAAAGTCATCTCCTGTTTCATGTCCAACTTCCTGCTGGATCATAAAGCTCTCTGTTCTGTCCTCAGATGTCCAGTGTCCTCCGTTATCAGTCACTGTGTGAAGAGCTGCAGGGTCCTGGTTCAGGGTACTGGTTCAGGTCTCTGTATCCAGTTCTGTCCTGAGCTGAAGTAATGACAGTCTGTGGACCGTCAGCACTCCTCTGAGGGACCAAACTGGTTCTGGTGTTCTCTGAAGACTCCTGGTCGTCAGAGGATCCTCTGATTCTCAGAGCTCCGTGGGGTCGTCCTTGGATTGTGATGTCAGTTTCTGAGAGACCTGATTGGTCAGAGGGCGGGGCTTTTATACTCGGTGAGCTCAGTCTCTCCCAAAACCTGCTCTGGAGCAGGTTAGCCGTTCAGCATCTGGTACCATGGTACCGAAGTGATCCAGCTTCGTAGGACCGAAAACCAAGAAAAGCTAGGAGATAACCTGAACTTAACTAAATAACACCAAATCCTCCTCTGTAGTTCCTCCCAGCTCAAATGGGTTTCTTTGACTCTTTTTATTTGGATAGTTCACACAGTTTTGAAGTTCTCATTACAAACTGTAAATATCTGGACGATCAAACTGATCATTTAATATTAATATTAAAATTCATGATGAACTTCAGACAGTTAAAAATGAGCTGAGTCCACCGGATATTTTTTCTGGTCAAAGATAGCAGAAGTGAACGAATCAGGAAGTTGAATACCACATGTGGTTTTAACACCGTTAGTGTGTCTGTTAACAGGAAGTAAAGGAACATCAAAGACTTTCATGTCAGTCTGCGCAAAGAGAAAACCTGAACATTTTTTGTTGCATTATACAGCTGAGGAATGACTGCTTCTTCATCATCATCATCACCTTCAGTCAGAGTGGAGCCCCACCCCCGAGGAAAACCACAGCCTGGCTGAAAGCTCAGAAACAAATCTCTGACCTGATTCCTGTTCTGTCCTCTGATTGGCTCTGCTGTCTCCCTGCTCTCATCTGGATCCTGATTGGTTGGAAGACAGTGAATAAACGAGCAAAGCCACACCCTCTCCTTAATCATTCATTGATCTGCCAGACAAAACTGAGGGATTACTGAATGATTGATGAACCTGACCTGAATTAAATATGACGAAAACACCCCAAGGCCTCTGACCTCACTGATGATGTCACAGTGAGGTCATGCATTCAGCTTGACTCAAGGACTAAGTGATTTGATTTTGGTGGTCAAAGGTCACGGTGACCTCACAACACACACACAGTCTGATTCTCTTCAGATCAGTTTATTGTTTTTTTGTTCTAACAGGTTTCAGTTATAAAGATTCTTTAACTGGTGATTCTGGGAGAAACAGCGGAGTCGTTCAGATGTGACCCCCCAACACCTGACTCCGCCTGAGCTCTGATGTCAGAGGCTGGAGTCGGGGGAGGGGGGGTGCAAATGGAAAGATCATCACTGACACAAAATCATAGATTATTTTTCTCTACAACAACATTGAGGATGATGTGCAACTTGAACAAAACTTAAAATTAATTCATACAGTGTTTTTTCATCAGCGTGAGACTTCCCGTCTGCCAGGAAGTTAGCCAGTTATGTCAGCAGGTAACAGCCTGCTAAAGCTCAACAGGAAGTTCTTAATTGAAGAAGAAGAAGAGTGGGTGATTGGTCCCACACAGCCAATCAGAATTAAGGTCAAAAGTCAAACACACAGCAGCCATTAGCAGGGGCAGAGTTAAAACCAGGGGGCGAGGTTTCCCAGCAGGTAAAAACCAATAACATAAAAGCAGCAGGAAGCTCAGGCTCACCCCGCCACAATAAAATCAAAGTTAAATCTAGACTCGCAGTGTGCCACCTGTTTGGTTTGTTCAGCCGTCAGGATCACAGGAGGCGGAGCCTCAGGGCTCAGAGTCCAGGCCATCCAAGGTGAGCTGGCTGCGGTGGGGGGAGTTGGGGCTGGGGGGGCTACTGGGGTTGGAGCTGTTGGAGGGGGTCGAGTGTTTGGTGGAGTCGGAGTCCGGCTGGGCAAGATACATCCAAAACGCAGAGAGAGAAAGAGAGAGAGTCACTGAGATCAGTAAAAACCCAGCGGTTCTGGTCCTTCAGATAGTCAATGAATCAATCTGCTGATCACGTCTGTATTTCCTGGTCTCAGCTGATCGTGCACTTTATTCTTGTTGTGTTTGTTCTGTTGTTCCACATCAAAAACTAAATTCTGCTGCTTTACAAAAAACCATGAAGTTTTTTTGGTCTGTTCTGGTCTGTGTGTGTTACCTCTCGGTCCAGTTCCTGATCTGGTTCAGAGCCTCGGGACGACACCGTTCCTCCAAAATCTGAACCAACAGGAATACAGATTAGAGATCATGAAGGACTTGAAGTGAACCTTTGGACTGAGTCTGAGTCCTGACATTTACCTGACGCTGTGCGGGTAATGTGCGTCTTTCCTCGCTGGTGCCGGGAGATACTGGACAGGGGGCGGGGCTTATCTTTAAGAGTCTCGTCCTGAGAGGAAGGCATCACACTCTGCGCGCACACACAAAATGAAACACACAGGATGAAAAATGGCCTCTCAGATGAGAGTCTTTATCACCCCCTGATGGGTGTATGAAGCCCCGCCCTCTCAGAAACACAGAACAGTCTTTTGGTTTAGAGTTAGTGTTTCTGTCGCCAACACTCATGGGATATGTAGTTCTTGAGGCCTCTTACAGAGGACATGAGACTTCAGAGACCTCAGGTGAAGGCGGTGGGCTGAAAGCAGGAAAAGGTCTTATTAAATCCCCTCCAGTCCCCAGACCAGAGACCAGTCCTCAAGGTGAGTTTAACTGTAATATTGATCAAACCTATTTATTAATCTTGAAACAACTAGTAGGCTAATTAATAATAAAATTAAATGAATAACAAAAGGGATCAGCTGGATAAAATCCAGCAACACACACGTTCAGTTCCTGTCCTCTTAGCTCCGCCCTCAGCTGACACTGCGTTCTTGTCACAGGGTCATGCACACCTGGCACTACGATCACATGATCAATCCAGTTCCCTCACCATCATGTGACCCCCCCACAGATCATGACCCCGAGAATCCATCACACCACAACAAGCCAGAGGAGAGAACGGCGGGGAGGGGAGGAGGGGGGGGCTAGAGAGAAGCTGGCCTACCCTTCCCAGAGAGGAGATGGAGGGAGAGGAGGAGGAGGAGGAAGGCTGCAGGAGGCTCTGCTGGGAGGAGGAAGAGGAGGCGTCTTTCTGCAAGAAGGCGCCGGCCGATGCCGTTGTCATGTGATAGACGTGCTCAAAGTTGGAGGGGGGAGAGATGAGGGTGTGACGGGAGGAGGAGGAGGGGGAGGGAGACGGGGAGGGGGAGAGGGAGGTGGCATCACCAACCTTAACATTCAGGGAAGTGGAGGGAGGTGGGTGAGGAGGGTGAGACAGGGGGAGGAGGAGAGAAGAGAGGAGTCAGTGTGATGTACAGAGCTGTCAGGGAGGGGGGTGAAGGAGGAGAACATGCCGGCGTGAAGAGGCGGTGAAGTAAAGGGGAGGAGTTACCAGAGGGAGGTCCATAAGGACCTGCATCCCATCTCCTGGTCCCATGTGAGCTACGTGGTTAAAGTTTGTCGGATTGGAGATCATCTTGGACCGCAGCTCTGGGTCCCTCAGCATCTCCCTGATACACAAATAATTATTCAGTCACTGATAATTCTGCTGAGTCTTTATTTCTGCGAGTCGCTGACTGATCTGCTGAGTCACCTCCTCTGCTGAAGTCGCTCCTCCTCAGGGACCTTGAAGAGAAACTTTCTCTTGCTGCGAGTTCGAACCATCAGCTTCCTGCTGTGGTCTGACGTCTCTGGGATCATGAGGTCGCCCTCTGAGAACAGACGGGTAGAGACAGACAGAGTCAGTGGTTTAACCATTTGAACTGGGCTGGGAATTGAACATATAACCTGAATAACCTAAACTTGCTTGCTGTTCGTTAAGGTGAGTTGGTGTTGTTACCTGAGGAGGTGTTGCTAAAGTAGATCAGACGAGGAGGTTCTGAACTCAGCAAGTTCAATGTCCCTTCAACATTCACAGGTCTAATCTGTGAGCAGAAGGAAAAGGGTCCTCAGTTAGTTCTGGATCTAATTGGCTGGTTCCTGTTTTATGCTGTGCTGTGATTGGTTACCTTGCGCAGGGAGATGGTCTGTACCCACTCCATGGTGTGTATATCGAAGACATCAACTCCGTATTCACTGTAGACCGTCAGGTGGGAGGAGTTTGAACCTGGAAAGACCAGGAGAGGTTTGAGTCCTCTGAAAAAGCTGCTGTTTACAGCAAACTCTTTCTCTCCAACTAAAAAGGTAACAAAAAGAGGAACATACTGCATGCAAGCGGCGTGGCGGGCCACATCAGCTCCTGGGTACGAGAGCGGCGGCCCTGTCCATTCACATAGATTCCAAGTTGGCTGAAGCAGAGCAGCAGCTCACTGGATCCAACATCCAGGGCGTGCAGGGCGTCCAGGGACTGATGGGACAGGAAGGCCAGCGACGGGTCTGCAGGGTTCACCAGGCTGATGGGGGACGACTCACCCTGCAGGGCCAGCAGAGCAAAGCCGGAGGGGTAGCCAACACACAGTCGCTCCCTCAGTATACCCAACCACTGAACCCCACCAGGAGCCTGGACCTCCCACAGCTTCTTATAGTGCGGCTTTGTGGGCGTTATCTCGTAGCACTGAACCTGGAGGGAAAGAGAAGGGGCTGTCAGTAGAGGAACAGCAGCAGAATTGTGGAGGCAGCTGCGGTTTTCAGACTACTGACCATGCGTTTGACAGCTGCAAGCAGACAAGCGGGGCCCCCAGGCCGAAGCAGCCCCGTGCAGAGAGCCTGGCAGCCTTTAGTCTCTGTCAGCTTAGAGTCAAAGGCAGACTCTGCGCCCTCCAGCACCCCCCAGGGGTGAAGGTGAACATGGCGGTTCCGGCCACAGAGCAGAGCAATGATTTTCTCCTTCGGGATCAAATCGATCTGATGCACCTTCTTACTGTCGACTGCTCGGACAATCACTGGAGACAGAGACAGATTATTGGTCTGGAGACCATCACAAGGTTGCTCATAGTGGAGGAAGATCCACTCCAGAAGGTCCATTTGAACAAAGACAGGCTACACGTAGCTTGACCTGTTGCTGTTTCTGCCCTCTATCACCTAAATTCAAACAGAATATCATCTCACCGTCTCTTGTGACCTCAACCACAAACAGTCCATCTTCTGTTCCCAAGGCGATCCTCTCTCGATCTGCAAACAACACTGGGTTTAACGAGGTTCACGGGAACAAAGGATTCATTGGAGAAACAACAGCCATCCGAGACTAGGAAGTCTACAAGACCAAACTGATTGCATCAAGACATTCATGAGACCAACATAGACCTACGGGGGTGGGGATATATAAAAAACACAAATACATGTTGTTGATGAGGTCACTGACCCAGCACCACGGCTGAAAGGGTGGACTTGATTACAGGGAGTGAAGCGTCGTAAGCTTCATGCAGAACATGGATCTGCCGGCTCTTCAACAGGTTCTTGGTCAAAATGCTTTGCAGACTCTCCAGGATCCGGACCCACTTTCGCTTCTCCACCTCACTCTCCGCCAGGATGAGCAGAGACACAGAGGACAGCTGAGAGATTAGCTGCGATGATGTCACCTGATCACCAAAAAAAAAAAAAAAAAAAGAACAACAAATCAGGACAGATCAAAAATGGAGGTCAGACATCGAGGTGTTAGAGGGGAAGAGAAGTCCTACTCTGAAGATGCAAGGGATGTCCTTCCTGGTTGCGTGGATAACATCTGAAGCCAACACAGAACTGACAGAAAACTCCTCATCTCTAAAACAGAAACAGGAAATTGTCCGACAAAAGCCATAAGATTCAATGAATACAATTTCACCACTTTATTTCCTGTTCAGTTCAATCTTCTCAGGAGTGACTCATTGTCTCAGGACTACTCCAGTCCCCCAAACAACAGTCTACCTAACCCTCATGGACCTTCTCAACGAGGCTGTGGACCACCTCCGACTTTCTCAAGTGAGGTAAGCAGTCAGACAGGTGAACAGATTTTACCTGAGGTCAAGGACCAGACTAGCCACTACACCTGGCTGGGTGGACTTCCCCTCCGGAACATCATAGAGAAACAGTTTACAGTCGGAGACTACAGCAAATGCTCGCTGCCAGCCCTTCTTCACCCCGCTGGGCTTCGGAATCTGAGAGATACAGAAATGTGGAACAGTTGTGGGATGACTGTGGAATGACTGCAAAATCTCTGTGAGTGGGCTGGTGCTCTTACCCTGACATAGCCCTTGTAAGCTGTGCCAATGCCTCTCTGGACGTCAATACCCTGAGGCCTCTTGGCTTGCTCTGCTGGGATCGGACAGACCAGGGGGGCGTAGTCTTTACAGGAAACATGGCAGATGAAGGAACACACTGCAGGGAGGCAGGGAGACATTGAGAAGTGGAAACCATCACCTTATGCAGAATCAGACCTGTAGTCTGCTGCTTTATCAGAACACAGAACCCTGAACCAGAAAGCTAGATGACTGAGGGAGGTTGCTGCTCACTGCCATCCGGTTCTTATAATCGTATGGGAAACAGTTTCTGGCCGGTTGACAGGTGCTAAGAAGTCCTTGTGATGAGGGACGTGAGAGGGTTAGAGTTACCTTCGCAGGCATATCCCTGTCTGATGAGGCCGACCATCAGGGAGCTGCAGTGGGAGCACTGGGTTGGACTAGAGAACGTCTTGATGCTCAGCTGATGAGCTTTGGGCTGAAAGACACCAAACATCATGGTGCGGATAAAGTGTGGTGATGAGTCTTGACTAATTCTATTCCTCTGCTCACAAATAAGATCACGTCTGGGGAACAGATGAATACCTTTGGCGTGGTCACTGAGGTGCTCTGGTAAGTGGTAGAGGGGCTTGGTGGAACTAATGCTGTTTTAACTTCCTGTGGATACAAACACTGTGATAAACAAGGTGTCATAAACAACAACAAACAGCCTGACCATGATACTAACCTCCTGTTCAGAGGTGGGGGAGGTGCTCTCGGATATCTGGGGGGTGGAGTCTATGTCTGTGGTCTACAGGGCAAAGATACATCATGTTTGACATATGACTGTAAAATGAAGAACGATACAAAATCCAAAATGGCCGACTTCCTGCCCAAGAGCAATAAAAGGACGGATATGTGACTCACCCTGAAGGTGAGGTCTGGAGCCAGAGGAGAAGTGTTGAAATATTCAAAGATTGAGTCTTGGAAGTCTGGAAGCTTCAGACCTGCAGAGACAGAGAGGTCAAATGTCAAATACTGAATCAGCTCTTTCTGATCCTGAAGAGACCACACCCTGTCCCTGCCCCCCCAGAAGAGGTGCTGCTGTGGTGAGAGGTGAAGGTGGGAGGAGCTAGTCTCACCTTTATCAGAGCGGGAATGACTCTCCTCCACCTCCTTCTTCAGTATTTCCACCTGCTCCCCCATCTCCCTGCTCCTCTCTTCAGACTCCTTCAGCTTACTGCAGAAAGAGACAGAGAGGTGAAACAACAGGGACAGGTGGGACAGAGAGATGAGTGAGGACAGGTCAGGCGCTCTGACCTCTCCAGGTGGATGTTGGCGGCTTTGACCCTGCGCAGCTCGTCTTGAACCAGCTGCTTGGCTCTGATCTCAGCATCCAACGCTGACTGCAACTCCAGACGAGCCGACATGTCCAACTTCTGACTGCGCCGCACCTTCCACAGGGGGTCCTGGAGGGGGACACCTCCATCAGGTTACCATGGCAACAACCTGTTATTGTGTCCACTTGTAGAGCAGTCACCCAATCAGAGCAACCCAAAAACAGTCACGTAATTACAGCATCATGAATGATACGTATGGATGACATCATCAAATAGTCCTAATCAGTAGATTTGATCCAGGCAAGCCGCCCGCAAGGTAAATCCAGAGACCTGAAGGATGACCCAGAGAGACCCCATGACAGCACTAAATGCCATCAAAACCCTATTCTGAGGAGGACTGAAGCCGGGGTTTTTTGAAGTAACCCCACCATCTAAACCCCCAGAAAGAACTGCTGCGAACCTCCGCCTCTGAGGTCATCGGACACACCCAAAGATGGCACCAACACAGTGGCATCAAACCCCTGCATCTAAGTTTCCCAGCACTTCCTACAAACACCCACAGCATACAGTCGCTGTCAGAGAGGGAGGCGTTAAGGATAATCAATAAATTACAGCGTCTATATGTTGTTGTTCCATGTCACATGTGTTTCAGTCATCACTTCAGGGACGGCGAACACATGAAGCCGTGACATGAGGGCTGGACTCAGCAGCAGAGCAGACGGGAATATTCCCATGTTGGCAGAGTGGCTACGTTTTCTCCACAGACAGTTCATTTATGAGGGACATACGCAGCAGAAGCCATGCAAGCCCATAATGAGGTAGAGTGAATCGTGATTGGCTGACACTGACAGATGCACTCACCCTCCTGTCTCCACCAATGGGAGGCCAGGGCTTCCTGGGAGGCGTGGCCACTCCTGACTCAGGCTGAGGTGACAAGTTAAAAGATCAACAAACAGGTGTGACATCACTGCTATGCTGCAGTGTGTGTGTGTGTGTGTGTGTGTGTGTGTGTGTGTGTGTGTATGTTACCAGGGGTCTTGTTCCTAGGCTGGAGGTGCGCAGTGTTTCCAGCTCCTCCGTCATTTTGGTAGCCAGAGCCTGGAGGTAACCGCGAGCATCCTTTTCATCACTGACCCTGAACACAGCAAAAATATTATGAAGACAAAGTCCTCCCTTCTTACCCCACAGAACAGACCAGCCTGAGCTCAGGTTCAGGTCCCACTCACCACTGGATGATTTCTGCGATCTGAGCCTCCCAGTGAGCCACGCCCTCCCTTTTTGATGACAGCTCCTGAAGCTCGTCCTCCAGCTGCCGGTTCTGAGCCGTCAGACGGTCCACAAATGCACAAAGCTAACACACAACAGTTCATCAGTGCACAAAATAAACACAACTAAGACACAACATCTCATCATCAGCAGTGCCCGGCAGTATCCACCTTGTCCGTCTCTGCTGTCAGTTTGCGGTTTTCCTCAGTCACCAGGTTTTTCTCTCGCTCATGTTTTTCTTTCAGAGCTGAAACAGCTTCATCCATCTCCGTCTGTCTGCAAGAGACACAGAGACCTGGATCAGGTCTCACTCTATGGACCAGGACTCAACCTCCTCTCTCATGTCTTTGGTCCAGGACTCACCTGTCCCTCTTGTTCTTGTCCAGCTTGTCCCGGAGCTGCAGCAGCTCCTTGTTGGCGGCGAGCTGCGCCCCCTCAGACTCATGCAGGTCTTTACGGAGTTTCTTGACCTCAGAAGAGTGAGCCGAGTCTCTCCTTAACAGCTCCTCCTCATAGAACAGGACCTTCTTGTCAAGCTCTGCCTTGAGACGGGACAGCTCCTGTTGAGACTCCGCCCCCCCACCAGCTGCTCCTCGACCCTGCTGAGACTGGGACCAGAACCATGATGAGCCTCTGGATTACGCTGAAGTCTGTTGGTTGGGCAAAATGAGTTTACAACATGGATTTATTGATGATCAGAACCACTTCATGACCTAGTTTTTAAAGGACCAGTGTACCAGTTTTGAAGCTCTTTTATTTTTAAAATATTATTTTTGGGGCTTTTCATGCTTTTATTCAGAGACTAAGAGGCAGAGAGGATGACAAGAAGCAGAGAGACAGAGAGAGAGAGAGCAAGAGAAGGGAACATGCAGCACAGGTTTGCAGGTCGGAGTTGAACCTAAGTCACTGCAATAATGTGGCATATGACTAACCACTGGACTACCTGCACTGAGAGCTCATTTAGTTTTATCAGGCTGCTGAACCTGCTCTTGTGTGTATGTTTGTCAGTGTTCCTGTGACCTCTGACCTTTAAGCTCTCCAGCTCCGTCTCCAGCTGTGTGGAGTAAACCTCACTGTGCTCCCTCAACTTCCTCTCCTTTGACGCTTCAGCCTTCGCATCATCCAGCTGAGCCTCCAGCTGACACACAAACACACACAGAAGGCTTTTATTGTGAAGGTCTATGTTCAGAATAAAAAATACGACAGATAACATCTATTCTACCCGACTTCAGTTCTTCTTCTCTGCTTTGAAACAGCAGCTGTCAGTAGATGCACAACAACTTCCTGTGTGGCTGCTGTTTTAGGGCAGAGAAGAAGTGGTTCTGGGACACTGCAAGTTTATCTGATCTCAGTCCTGTCAGAAGGCTGTAATGTGACTGGACTGTCTCTTGGCCGTGATCACCTTACCTCCTTGCGGTTCTTCTCTGTCTTTCGGATCTCCTGTCTCATGGCATCCATCTTCTGCAGAAGAGCGTCCATCTCCTCCTCTTTGTCCCGGAGCTGGCGGGACAGGCGCTGCTTGGAGGAGCGCAACTCGGCCATCCTCTCTGACAGCTCCGAGAACTCTTGCAGGGCCAGCTTCCTCTGGGAGTGCGCCTCTTTCAGCTCCTTGGTCTGGGTGCGGAGGCGGTCCAGAGAGTCTGACAGTTGCTGCTCAGAGGAGAACAGGAAGTCATTACATCAACAATTCGACTGGACGGGTCGGGGCTTTGACCAGATCTGGGTCAGGGTCTGTAGTCACCTTATGGACGTCATCTTTCTCCTGCCTCAGGGTTTTCACCTGCTTCTCCAGGGTCTTCAGTTTGGAGGCAGAGCTCTCGTAGTCCTGCTGCAGAGTGACTGCCTCCTCCAGCTGATGCTCCAGCCTATCGGAGTCTAAGACAGCAAATGAGCTGGGCTTAAAACAAACAACTTATGGGTGAACTTGTACAGGCAGATACAGTGTGCCACATGCATGGTTTCGGGTGTTACCACGGTGACACTGAGGCGACCTCTGACCTGCCAACTTCTTCTTCAGCCGCTCAATCTCCTCGTTCAACTTCTTGATCTCTTTGTCCCGTGTTAGAGTCCCTCCCCGAGACGGGGCCTGCAGGGCCTGGGTGGACTCTGTAGGAGCACACAGAGGTCAGAGGTCAAAAGTCAGGGGTCGACGGGGTCATACAGAGGAGCTCAAACACACGACTCACCCTGCAGTCTACGGTTCAGCTCCTGTTTCTCCTGCTCCAGTCGACGAATTCTCCTCTCAAATGCCTCCAATTCCTGCCCTCCTTCCCCCACTGCCCCTCCTCCCCCCTGCATGGCCCGGCTAATAGCACCACGGTCTGAGAAGCAGTTGTCAGTCGTGTAGGTGAAGCCCACAAAGGGAAGGTGCTGCCCAGTGAAACCAGTGTGAGACACTGGAGGGCTAATGTCCTAGAGAGAGACACGAGGTTCTGAGTTAAGACAGGGCCATTGACAGAGACAAGAGCGACTAGAGAAAGAAAGCAGAGACATGGACCAGAGACAAGAGACTAGGTCTGAAGTTAGGAGACCAGACCTGCAACACATGGCAGGCACAACTTGCGTTCTATGATTCAGTTGTTCTCACCGGGTTCTTCAGGACATCGTCATCCACATCAAAGTTGGAGGTGTCTGTGGGCGAGGACACGTCGGGGATATAGGGGGCCTCCGTAGACCGGATGTTTTCCCAGTCGATGCCACTGAAGAAAGGGTGACTCTTGAAATCAGAGATCCCATTCAGACCGAGCCGACGGTCCCTGGAGCAGAGCAGGCGCTGGATCAGGTCTTTGGCATCCTCCGACACGTCAGTCACATGGGAGGGGAACTGGAAACGCTCCTGGAAACAGGCAGGAAAAATGGAGCGAGGGAACGTGGAGGACAAGAAAGGGCAGGAGAGGTGTTGAGAATGAGAGCAGGGCGCCGGTGTCCATGAGGACAGGTCTGATTTAGAAAGAGGAAGTGGGACGAGTGTCTGGAGACTGACGACCTGGAAACAGCCGATTCACGGACTGACTCAGACTGAAGCAGTCCAGGACCTGGGACAATCCCAGTCTTGTGGGCAAGACTGGGATTTGACATAAACTGAGAAAAGGTCCTCACTTAGTCAGGACCTGGTCTCTGAGGAGTCTCACCTCGTGGTTCATGATCTTGCCATATGTCTCCACCAACGACTCGGCATAGAACGGCGTTTCTCCGTACAGCATCTCATACACGCAGACTCCCAGAGACCACCAGTCACACTCCGGTCCATAGCGGCCCATCCCATCCTCCATGGCCTGCAGGATCTCTGGCGAGATGTAGTCCGGAGTGCCCACGGCCACCGAGGACTGCACCTGCATCCAGATCACAAGTCAATTCAATTCAAAAACCCTTTACTGTCTGACGGGGGAAATTTGTAAGGACAGAGTAAATTTGTAAAAGCAAGAAATATTAGGACAAATGTACTAAATTAAAGACAACTGTAACATGACGTCAGAGGGGCCCACAGCACAATTATACAGCAAAATAGAACACGATGCAATGAAGACGATCAGTCAAACTGTATCTTACTGAGGAGCTGTGAACATTGTGAGTATAAGATCTAAATAAATAGTGCAAAAGGGCACAGAAGCAGAAATAAGGTGCGTGTTTGCATGACGTGGTGAGTGTTAACGTTTTAAGAAGGCGCAATCAGCTCTAAATAGAGTTCCAGTCAGTCCACTGACTAAACTGGACTCAAAGGCTTTGATCAAAGTTGACCAGCAGCTGAGACGCAATTAGATCTGCATCTCAGTGAGAGTGTGAATGTTACCGTGCCGTCCTCCATCATTCGCAGACATGACCCAAAGTCAGCTAGGCGGATGTGACCGTTGACATCCAGCAGGACGTTGTCTGGTTTAATGTCTCTGGAAAACAAAGATTTCGGTCTGATCAGAATTACGGTCTGGACTGGTTCAGGTCTTTACACCCTACGTTTCCTGTCATGCTTCACTCTGACAAACTCATCTTCATCGGGAGTAATCACTTTCTGGATCAGTTAACTCAGGGGTGTCAAACTCAATCAGACAAGGGACCAAAACTCAAAGCACACTTTAGGCCGCAGGCCAAACTGGAAGAACATTTATTGACAGACTTAGATTAATCATGTTTGAATATAAATATGAATGCAATCAGACAGAACCTCCCGTGACCCAGAAATTGATCAGAGGTAGAAGATGAATTAATGAATGAATGAAAAAATATCTCCTGCCAAAATGATACAATTTCTAAATAATGAACATGCTGGTGCAAACTTGAAAATATAAATAAAAATTGTAATTGTCATATTCTCTAATTACGACCACATCAGCTCCACAAACAAGATTCACAGGTTTACCTGTAATGTTGATAAACGTTTATTCAGCCTGTTTTTAAAGTCCACTTTTCGTTTGCCCATCTTAGGGGCTATCTTAAACGTGACTGTATGAACTGTTCATTGTAAACATACACAGATGTTGGATTGGTGCGTCATCAGGGAAGTGGGAATTACGGTGCTCACAGCAAACCTATTGTTGTGCTGCATTATGGGATTTGTAGTGCAGCCCGTAGCGTTACGGATGCCTCACGCCGCCGAGCCATTAAAAATTTGACATATGAAAATGTCTATGAATCAACTGATCATTAGACGGAAAACTCTCTCCGTGGAGACCAGGGGAGGGGCACATATACAGGGGAGGAGCTACCAGACCCAGGGAGGGGCTGTCAGAGCTGAGTTTCTCAGCAGGAAGGAAGGTGGAGGCGTGAAAGGATATAACTATATTTCCCAGAGGACACTACTGCCAGGAAGAGACCACTTCCTCTGATACAGACACAAAATAGTCCATCTGGTGGACGGAGTGGATGACCAGTACCTGTGGATGTAGTGCTGCTGGTGGATGGAGTGCACAGCCAGCACCATCTCAGCCACGTAGAACCGAGCCATGTCCTCAGGAAGACGATCCTCAAACTTACTGAGCAGAGTCAGAAGGTCCCCGCCCACGTAGTAATCCATTACCAGGTACTAAAGCACAGGTCATTAAAATACATCAGCGGTCAATGACAGCAGAGCCAGGACGACCCAGCATTTTTACAGGCAGCAAGTTACAGTAACACTGGAACAGCAATAGCAGTACAGTCCTACTGTAATTACAGTAACAGACATACTCGTATACTGACCAGGTAGTTGTCGTCCTGGAAGGCGTAGTGCAGAGTTGTGATCCATTGACTGTCTCCTTTCACAAGGACGTCACGCTCTTCACGGAAACAAGCCGTCTGTAGAAGAAACGTCTTACATCATTAACACATCGTTAACAACGTAAGAGCTGACACCGGTCACGCTCACTCACCTCGGCTCTCTTCAACATCTCCCACTTGTTGAGGATCTTCATGGCATAAACTCTCTCTGTGTGCTTCATCTTCACCACAGCAACCTGACAGAGAGGGGCAAGAGATACTGACGTGAAACCATGAACGAGGCAGTGAGCCAGGAGCTTCAGATAGATAGCCTTTATTGTCATTGTATCAAACATGCAACGAAATTAGGAGCTGAACCTGAACTCAGTACTGAGCTTCCATAAACTCTGGTCAGGTCAGTCTGCTCTGTGTTTTTGAGAAACAGGCTGAGTGTCCTCACAAGTACAGAAACACAAACCACTGTGTGTGCATGTGTCTTATATCCTGAGGCACCAACCAGGTGTGGTTCTGACACACCTTTCCTCTGCTCTGGTATGTGGACAATGTGTATACACACAATGTTGAGACACAGACACACACAGACACACACAGACAGACCTATTCCTGTTTGAAGCAGTGGCTTTAAAAATCACTTTAGAGTTCTTAGAGTTAGTTCTGAAACTCAGAACTGCACAGGAGCAGGTTCACTGAGAGCTGATCAGGACCAGGAGTGTTTGTGCGACGCTGAAGGACACTGGAGATCAAGTGAGAGTGACCTGCAGCTACACACGGGGCGGGACTTCATGGTGGCCATGATGGTGTAACCCCTCCCACCACACCCAAGAGTCTCCCTGCAGCATGGACCCGTTAAGAACACACTGATAACTGCTAATAACTAACTATTTATCTCTGCTCTGGTTACCAGCTTCACCTCCCCCTGTCTCAGTCTGTGTCCTCGGCCTGTCTCCACAGTCTGTCTCCTCAGCCTGTCTCCTCAGCCTGTCTCCTCAGCCTGTCTCCTCAGTCTGTCTCCACGGCCTGTCTCCACAGCCTGTCTCCACAGCCTGTCTCCTCAGTCTGTCTTCTCAGCCTGTCTTCTCAGCCTGTCTCCTCAGTCTGTCTCCACAGTCTGTCTCCACAGTCTGTCTCCTCAGCCTGTCTCCACAGTCTGTCTTCTCAGTTTGTCTCAGCCTGTCTTCTCAGTCTATCTCCTCAGTCTGTCTCAGTCTGTCTCCACAGTCTGTCTCCTCAGCCTGTCTCCACAGTCTGTCTCCTCAGTCTGTCGTCTCAGTCTGTCTCCTCAGTCTGTCTCCTCAGTCTGTCTCAGCCTGTCTTCTCAGTCTGTCTCCTCAGTCTGTCTCCTCAGTCTGTCTCCTCAGTCTGTCTCAGCCTGTCTCCTCAGTCTGTCTCAGCCTGTCTTCTCAGTCTGTCTCCACAGTCTGTCTCCACAGTCTGTCTCCACAGTCTGTCTCCACAGTCTGCGTCCTCAGTCTGCGTCCTCAGCCTGTCTCAGTGTGTCTCCCCAGTCTGCATCCTCTCTGTCTCTTTGTTATTTCAGAATAAGAGCACACACACTGACCTCATTGGGAAATCTGTGCTGTCCTTATATAGACACTGACCTGTTTGTACAACAGACTTGCACACATTTGTCTTCCTATTCTTGTAAGGACCATGGAGTCTGCTGATCATCAGACTTGCTGACATCAGCATGTTCAGAGCCAATCTGACAACAGCATAGGCGTGGTCACCTGTCAGAGCTTATATTGTTCAATTGTATTATCACGTCTGTCTGTAAACATGTTAACAGACAGACACACACACACACAACGTTTGATCATCTCCTGATCAGCTGATAATTAATATTATGACACATGATAGACACAAGCGTCACAATGTCCCCGTATTCCCATAATGTCCTCACTCGGTTGCTGAGCTGATAGGTCTTTGTCTCTCAGACCTTAATCAGTCTGATGTTATCTGATGTAATAAATCAGATCATCCCCTCATCAGCAGAACTTCCTGTTCACAGTTCATTTCCAACATTTCACTGGAAGTTGACCAAACCTCAGTTTGGCTTCCTGTCATCAGGACAACTTCCCCTCCTCTCTACAACTTCCTGTCGTTAGGACACCTGAAGTCAGTTTGTGTGTCAGTGTGTGTCCATCAAACCACACCCCCTGTTGTGAGGGGATCTGTGGCTTCATGTGATTGGTCGGACAGTCTGACGTTGACATCATGTACTGATGATGGATCAGCATGGAGCTCATCATCGATTGGTCTTATTTATTATAGAGTTGATCGCTTACATCGCATGTGATGTCACCAATGAAAACAGCGTTTCCATGGAAACTGATTTAACATGTCAATCAAAATCATATCAGGTTACTGTGACAACAGCCTCGATATATAACACATAGCAGAGGTCAGAGGTCGGGAGGAAGACTTACCTCTCCAAAAGCTCCTCGTCCAATCACCTTCAGCATCTCAAAGTCGTCTCTGCGCAGCCGCATGTCTTTCACCGTGGTGGTGAACGGTTTGACTGAGGACAGGAAGTAGAAGGACAGGTCAGAAACGTTGGGCATGATACAGATTCTACAGGTTCTATGGTCAGAAATATTCAACACATACTAAACATAAACAAACATTAAAATATAAAACATGATGATTCATCTGTAAGGAAATATTAGAGTTACAGATGTTATCTTTGGTAACAGACTGTCAGCTCTTCAGTCATCTTTTATTGATCTGGGCTCATTTCTATCTGGGTCATACTCAGATCTGGAGGTGATCTGGACTGCTGCAGACAAGACCTGGATGTACACCAGCAATTGAAGGGGGCTGGATGTGGAACCTACATTGAGTTTTCTTGAAGAGCGTCTAAAATGATTATTGATCGATTCTCTGATCTGTCTCCTGACACTGGAACCAGGAACCAACATAAAACATCTTCAGAGAAGCAGCTTCCTGCCTGCAGATCTAGTTCCTCCTGAGGCCGGGCTCATGAATCCCAGGTCCAGTCCAGCACCAGGGGGTCCAAATGTGACCTGATCTTGTTCCTGAGGTGGGGGCACTGCTTACAGTGATTTCAGTCCAGGTGAAGCAATAAAAGACCTGATGAAGAGCAGGTCTGACCCTCATCGTAGCCCAGTCCAAGTCCAACAAGTCACAGATTTGGACCAGACCACGCCAAACTAGGCCAAAACAGTCCAAACCGGACCGGACCGGACCAAACCAGGCCAACCACATCAAAACCTTGCATTCACACATCCCAGAGCAAAACACTAGTTCACTACCCCCCAGGGCAATTCTGTCAAAGACCCTTCCCAGCCCGGGACCCCTGAACACCAGGTCAAAGGTCTTCAAGGGTCTTTGGACCTTCCTGAATCTCACAGAATCTAACCTCCAACCGGGTCTGGGATCTTACCCCACTCCAGGAAGTCTGAGATGTGCTTCTCCCTCTTCAGCGGGCAGTGGGAGACCTCCGAGTGGAGGCAGAGCAGCAGGTCGAGCAGCGTCTCCACGCTCAGACATCCCGCCGCCCTCCGCTCCAGCAGCAGCTCCTCCAGCCGCTTCAGACGCGCCTGAGCCGACATCCGGACCCGAGACGGTGACCGCCGCTCCTGGGAGTCCCCGGACCACCACCCCCGCCGCCCAGACCGAGTGAAAGCCGCCGCCGAGGTTCCGCTTCCTGCCGAGGCGCTCCGAGCTCAGCCTGCTAGCTGCGGCTAGCCCGTTAGCTCCGGGAGAACATTCCCGACACTTTGGGCTGCCGTGTGTCCGTCAGTCGGGGCTTCTCCGCCGGTTACCGTCGAGTAGTGAGCTGCTCAGCCTGAAGGCCCCGGGCCGCCTCTGCTCCGCATCGGCCTTAATCCCGGCAAATCTGGCCTTTCCCGTCGGGATCAGGATGTCGGTCAGCCCGTCGACTCTCAGGTCGGCCGCCGCTGCTCCATGTCCGCCGGTCGGTGGATCAGCTCGGGGACATTTCCCGGAGCTCCGGGACGAGCTGGAAGACAACCAAGATGTCCGTCAGTCCCGGGGACAGCAGCTGGCTGCAGCGGGCTTTTCGGCAGCTCGAGGCGGACGGCCGGTGTGGCGGCTCGGGGGGAATATGGCTGAATCCAGACCGGATCATCGGGAACAAGCTGGAGACTCCCGGAGGCTTCCTGTCCGGGAGAGTTTCAGAATAAAATACAAACCCTCCAGCACAAACGTTCAAATAACTTCAATCATTCTGTTCTTTCAAGTTAATTCATAATAACCCCGTTTAAATTTATCATTCAGTTGTATTTAGTTCACATTTATTTAAAATATATAACTGCAGCATTAAATTAAATTAAATCAAATATGATTTATACTTATTGAAACTCAGCTAAAAATAAACATACCGAATATTATCTGGTTCACAGCAAAGTTAATATCTTATGTAGAGGACATGTAAAAGTAAATGCAGATATTTAAATATAACATGATCTTTGGGCCCGACGGTGTGCCCGAGCCCCGGAAACGGAAAAGCGGTAGAAGATGGATGGATGGATGATCTTTGGGAAATTGTTTGGCTTTTTCTGTTTTCTGACATATTGTTGCTCAAATGACTGAACAATTATTTCAAGAATTAAGAGTGATAATGAAAATAATCCAAAATTCGACATTTGTCTGCAATTTAACCAAGAGATTTCTTCTCTCCAAATCTTGTGGAAAAATGTGAAAACCTGAATAATTTTTGCAATAATCTATTCAACTCTTTATGACACTCTTTAAACTTGTTAGATCATAATCAAACAAAGAACAATTATCTATTTATTTTCTTATATCGGCTTGAATCACAGTTTATACAATAAGCTATATTTTAAAAGCATGTATTAAACATGATTCTAATCAATTAAACTTCATAAATATAAATGAAATAATTTCAAACTTTGATAAATTAAAACAACAGTGTACTCTAGAATACATTTACTGCGCACCGGCGTCCCGCTTTTACTTTGAAAGATAGTGTTCCGTTCCTGAAGTCCAGCCCTGCTGCTCTGTGCTAGCTTGACTCTATTGCCCTTCTCCCGGGGGAACACGGAGGCCCCGCCCTCTTGCACCGGAAACGATCCAGAGATGTGACATCATAGTAGTAGACAGGGCCAAGACAGCCCCCCCCCAATAGAAACAGGGTCACCAGATTCCTCCTCATGTCACAAACAGTTCCTTTGTCAGCAAACAAATCATTAAGAAGTCTTTGTTATTGTGACAACTGCCACACATGGATGACATCAGATGGCGGGTGGGGGGGGGCATAGAGGTTTATTTGGACCGTAGACTGTTGTGTGACATCCCTGTCACATGACACCTTGGTGATCCTCTTCGGGCAGGTCTTCCTGTGAACTCAGTCAAACCTTTTCAGGTGGTTCAGAGTCCAACATCCTTCTGGCCTCCATGCCACTCTGATACTCATCCACCTTCGCCTCTCTCGTCTCTCAGACTGAGGACTGAGGACAGACAAACATCTGGCTTCATAACTTTAGTCCAGCTCTACATCCAGCATTGATGTCAGAACCAGTCAGAGGATCCACATCTGATGATGTAGTTCTGCTCTTCATCCACCAAGTGGAGCTAACTGGGAGGCGATGGAGGCTTGGGTTCGGGTCTGGACCACAGCTCCGCTGGACTGGACTCTGGTCCAGTGACTAGGACTTTAGTCTCATCTGGGTTTGATTAAAAAAAAAAAAAAACATCCACTCTTTGATGGCATTTAAATAACCAATCAAGACACTAAGTTTCTCTGGATATCATCAGCATGATGACGGAAGGAGAAGCCTTTATAGGTCAGAACTGATTCAGATAAAGATGACTAGATAAATGGAGAGGCCGTTACCATGGTAACAGGTAAGAAGGTTAGCTTTGTTTCGCGGTTAAAGTTTACAACAACGCCACTTCCTGGAACAGAGCAGACCTAGAGTCTGAGTCACATGACCTAAAAATCATTCTCACTTCCTGTTTGTTCCACCTCTCATCAACTCAGGGAGATGTGGGCCTCTGTCATCACTGAGCTCCTGCTCCTCCAGGGGCTCTCTGAGCTGATCTGTAACAGGTCAGTTGGCTCCATCTGGTGGACAGAATGTAGAGCCACATCACAGCTCAGACCAGTTAGGACTGGACTTCTTCGACTGGTCACACTTGCTATAGTTGCTATAGTTAACTCAGTCCATCTGCAGCGCACTGTGCCCTCTAAACTTGGTCTGGTGCTGTTTCCTGTTGATGGTCCAGCTGGTCAATGGGGGGTTGGAGGTTCCTCAGCGTATTACAGGCTGATTAGCTGTAAGGAGATTAGAGGCATAGGACAGCAAACTAACAGGCGCTGGAAAACGCCTCTTCTCCGACACAATATTTACTCCATGGCTCAAGCTATGGTTGGACTCAGTTTGGCTGACAATGATGGGGGGGCTGGACCGAGAACAGAAAAGCAGCTGGGGTTGAGCATCCTCAAGTCGACAAGGTAAAACTTTGAGGTTTATCTTCAGCTTAGTAAATGTGGCTCAGTCCATCAGCTCGTTCACTGAGTAAATGAATTCAGTCCTCATGACCACATTCATTGACTCATGTAATTCAGAGCTTTTTGACTGACGACAACGTTGTTTGATCAGAATATGTTGAGCTGTTGCAGCTGAACATGCTCTGAAACAGAAGAAATGATCCTTCAGTTTGGCCCTGAGCAATTGAGTGTGAGGAACATTCCTGTTGGAATGACCTGGACTGCTCTGACGGAGGTGATCACATGATCCTGATTACACTTGTTGACAATGACTCATAAGAGTAAAAGAAGTCTATCAGCACCATTTTGGTGAAACTCTGACCTTCTTCCTGCTGTGGTGACACCCGGTCATCTGGAAATATCTCTCTAAGCTCCTTATGACGCTCTCTACTCACCGCTTTCCTTCTTCTTCTCTCCAGCTGTCTTTTAAAGACAGGCCCTGATAACCTCTGACCCCTGACCTCTGAACTTAAAGCCTCTCCTGGACTGGATGTGAGAGCAGAGTCCATCCACAATTCAGCAGACCCAAACACCTTCAACCTGACGGACCACAACTTTGATCCAGTTGCGAAGGGAAAAACAGCTGACAGCTTCAGCTTCAGCTTCAGTGCTGCAGGAATTGAATCAGGGGGTTGACATGGTCTGGGTGGACCGGGCATCAGACGGACACTGCCAAAAATCAAGGATCCGCTGGGATCATGTTGTCTGGGACATAACTCTTTAGACCTTTACCATCATAGAGGTTTTTGATGCAGCATACAGTGGTTGAAAGTGGGACCAGACCTTAAGACACACCTATTTTTGACCATGTTTGCGAGAGTTTGGACGTGACCCAGAGGACCGACATGGCTGTCGGTAAGGTGACCTTCACCAAGGCAGAGAGGGAGAAGCTAGCCGAGGTCCTCTGGCTGCTTAACTGGATCTCTGTCGTGACGGGAGCAACACTCTTTGGCCTGGGCGTATTCCTCAAAATTGAAATTCAGAAATGGCAGGAAGTGATGTCAGAGCAGGGGATCCTTTATGTGCCACATATGCTGATCACCACAGGCCTGGCAGCCTGCTGCATCAACTTCCTGGGTGGGAAGATCTGCCTGGACTGTGCTGACACCAACAAGTTTATGCGCTGGAAGCTGATGATGATGCCGTATGTTGTCTGCACCTTCTTCTTTACCTCCTGTATCCTGGTGGGGGCGCTCATGTGCTATAGCATCCGCGGTCAGCTGGAGGAGTGTCTGTTCCTGGGTCTGAGGAATGCCATGTGGTACTACAAGGACACGGACACTCCAGGCCGTTGCTACCTGAAGAGAACGCTGGACCAGCTGCAGATCCAGTTCCACTGCTGTGGGAACACTGGGTACCGGGACTGGTTCCAGGTCCAGTGGATCAGCAACCGTTATCTGGACATGACCAGCAGTGCTGTGGTGGAGTAAGTAGAGCCAGATCCACTGGAATCCACCAGAACCCAGTGGATCCTGGTCAATACTAGAAAATCTGCTGTGTTGATCAGTTCCTTTAAAATCTAGTGGAATCTACTGAAATCTATTCAATTCAAGAGGAAATATATGGATCCTCATGAACTTTAGTGGATTCAGTGATCACACTACATTTAAAGGTCTCTTCAGGCAGTTTTTATTTTACCTGTGCTGTTAGCTCCCCTCAGCTAATGTCAGCAGTGTCAGCTGACTGGTTCTCAGAGAGTTAAACAAAGCAAGTGAAGAAAATCCTTCCGTGGTTTCCGTTCATGTGAAGGGCACCACCACTTGACCCTGAATCAGATACAAACACAGTAGAAACACAAAGGCTATGGTGTCCAAACAGTCCACAGAGAGGATTTTTCTCCAACTTTGTCCACCTGTGTTTGATCACGGCCAGAGGACAGACCCTGAAAGTCAAGCGAGAACTAAATGGTTTGTAGTCTGTAAAATTAAGACATGAAACCTGCAGCACAGCACCACACCAGAGACCAGGACCCTGAAGCTCCCCATCACATCTCCTGGCAACATCTGATTCACAGATGGAAACGTCAGCAGATGACAAACAAACAGTTTTCACAGTGAGAGCACTGATCTACTTCTGGTCCACTAACTTAGTCCAGGAGATACTGGGGTCACAGGTCAGGATTTAGACCAGTTGGTTGAGGCAGTGGTTTCTGGTCCTAACTTCACTCCTCTTGCTCATCCTTGGCAGCCGTCTGAGGAGTAACGTGGAGGGAAAATACCTCATGGACGGCGTTCCCTTCAGCTGCTGCAGCACCTTCTCCCCCCGGCCCTGCATCCAGCAGCAAGTGAGCAACAGCTCCGCCCACTTCAACTACGACCTGCACAGTCAGCAGCTCAACCTGTGGAGGAGGGGCTGCCGACAGGCATTGGTGGACCACTACACCGGCATCATGCAGTCCATCGGCCTCACTGTGCTCCTCATCTGGCTCTTTGAGGTAAAGTAGCTTCTAGGTTCCTGGTCAGGTCTGAACAGGGTCCTGATTAGGTCTGATCAGGTCTAGGTGAACCACCTCCTGACAGTTCACACTGAACACTTCTTTTTTTGGCTCCAGCTATTGGTTCTGACCGGAGTCCGATACCTACAAACAGCCATGGAGAATGTTCTCTTGCTGGGTGATCCAGACTCAGAGTCGGACGGTTGGATCCTGGAGAACAGCCTGGTGGAAACAGCCTGGTCCAACTTCAACATCATCAAAAACCTGGGAAAGTGTTACCAAGCCGATGACGACCCCAACATTAACGTACCCGCTGCTGCTGCTGAACAGGAGATACCAGCCAAGCAGGTCCAGATCCCCATGACCAGATAGTACCCACGCTGCAAAGGCCAAGTTGGACCATTTCAGGTTCAAAACCCCTACAGACACAAGTGGTGCTCTGTTGATGCACCCTCTCATCAGGCCATGACGTCATGATGCTTCGCTCTCTGGGCGCTGTGGCCTTTCAGGGAATCAGGGTTAGCTAACGATGGTCCCACCAGAGGACGGTTTCCTGTCTCATCTGGTGTTTCAGGTCTGATAGGGATGCTTGTTTAAAATCACATAAAGTGACTGAACTGAGAACTGCAGCAGGGACATCACAGGACAAACCTAACGTCACTGGGACCCCGTAGACCTGGTGGAGGATCAGTTCAACCAGACAGAGGCCCAGTTCATCAGAGTTGGCCTGTCGAACAGAGTCAATCTGATCCAGAAAAGGTCCAGGTATAAATGAATTTTGTGTCTATACTTTTCCAATGAAAACTGTCAGTTTAAACCCAAGCAGGCGACTGCAGCCCCGTGAACTTTGACCTCTCCATGTTTTCCCCCTCATCTGTGAAGATGCTGTCGTTGATTTCCTGTTGCTTTTCTGTCTTTTCACTCTTTCCATGTTTTTTATTGAGCTGATGGAGTTTCTGTAGTTCAGAGCTGGAGTTAGAGCAGTTTGTATCATCCATTCAGAGTCCAGGTCTCTGTGATCCAGCAGGCTCCTCTTCGGGTCCCAGGGGGATTGGCCTAGCTTAGCATGAAGACTGTTAGCCTGTCAAAGTGTTAAGGTTTGAATAAAGTTTGTGTGTCTGACTCTCCAGCTTGTGTTTGAATCTCAGTGTGTTGACGGTTCCACGATGAGTCAGTTCACATCAACCAGTCGTCGCATCATCTTCCTCATCATCATCTTCACGCTCCTCTTCCTCATCCTCATCATCATCACCATCCAATACGACTGTAGTACTGTAATGCAGTCATACTACAGTAATAATTGGTAGTATTATAATTATGGCATTACAGTAAAATATACAGTAGTTCAGTGATATTACTGTATTATTAGTGTAATTGTAGCACTACAGCTAAAATTCTTCTCATGTCACTAGTAGCCAATCGGAGACAGTTGCCATGGTGATGACCACATGATCTTGTGCCCCAGATTACTGTGCTGCTGACCCCACTGACCCCTCCCCCTTAATTCTTTTGTTCCCATCTTCCCGTCATTTTTTTTTTTTCCTACCGTTTGTATCTTTGTTCTAGCCTTTCATTCTTCCTCATTGTGCCCTCCCTCTCTACCTTTCCTTTCTTCCTAATTTCCTTCTTTGTCTTTTCTTTCTCCTCCTACCTTCCTCCCTTTGTCTCATTACCACCCTCCATCTCCTTCCCTCTCTCCTTCCTACCCCTCGAGTTATGTAACACACTCCAGAGTGGCAAATGAGATTCCTGACTTAAGTGACATCACAGACAGGAGGGGTGGGGTCTGATCTCAAGCTTGTTGGTTGTCATGGTTACATGGATTAAACTTGTCCACAAATAACTGAAGTCAAATCTACATGTCCAACAATGCACCTGGAGTTTGTGACAGACTTAAATACCAATCAATCAGAGTCTGTGATATCACACAACAGGAGGTGGTCTCACGCAGTAGTACTGCAACTGTACAACTACAGTACAACTGCACTACAACAGTCCAACTGTCCAATCAGTGTAGAGGGATGAACAGTCACATGACAGCTCAGGAAGTGACTGACAGCTGGTCCCATCATGTCTGTAGTTCTGCTGCAACAAAGCTCAGATGGAGGAGGAAGAAGAGCAGGATGAGGAGGAAGAGGAGGAGCAGGAGGAGGAAGAGGAGCAGGAGCAAGAAGAGCAGGATGAGGAGGAAGAGGAGGAGCAGGAGGAGGAAGAAGAGCAGGATGAGGAGGAAGAGGAGGAGGAGGAAGAAGAGCAGGATGATGAGGAAGAGGAGGAGCAGGAGGAGGAAGAGGAGGAGCAGGAGGAGGAAGAGGAGGAGGAGGAGGAAGAAGAGCAGGATGAGTAGGAAGAGGAGGAGCAGGAGGAGGAAGAGGAGGAGGAGGAAGAAGAGCAGGATGAGGAGGAAGAGGAGGAGCAGGAGGAGGAAGAGGAGGAGGAGGAAGAAGAGCAGGATGGGTAGGAAGAGGAGGAGGAACAGGGAGATCATCTACAGTGGAAGAAACTGAAGACAGAAAGAAAAAGAAAGAAAAGAACTCTTTCTCTTTCTTTCGTTCTTTCTTTCCTGAAGAACAAAGTGGTCGTGGCGTCTGGCTCCTCGTTGCCTGGTAACAGGTGCTGGGAGACCTGGAGTCCAGATGAACGGGAGGACAGTGAACGCTGCACCTACAGACCAATGGGCTTTGTTCAAACACACAAAACTTTATTTAACATGCAGCTCCACAGCCACTGAGCAGGAGGTTCACACTGATCCACCACTGAGGTTTGTCAACATGAATATCTACATTCATATCCATATTCACTTCACTGACATGTGAACACATTATTGAATGAAGCTGCGCCTGTCCACACACTGAGCTTCATGATTGGACAGAATCACTTGTGATACAAATAAATAAACAAACCCACAACTAAGAAACACGAAGGAAAAGAAATGAGAGGTAAAATAAAAGGAGCAAATCAAAGAAAAACATTCTTCTGATTGGGAAAGCAGGATTTCCTGCAGTGAGTGATGTCCTGTGAACGCAGCAACAACATCTGGGACAGATGTTTCCTCTCAACATGGCCGAGGTCATGTGACTGTTGGTTTTTGGACAGTCTTTGTTGGCACATCTGGACTCTGTACTGTGTTTGAGTCCCTGTCCTCATGAGGCGTTCGCTGACCTGCCACTGCACGTGAACCACCCCGCTGTGTCAGCATCCTCAGCCAATGAGAGGAGGAGGAGGCAGAGGAGGGCTGTGATTGGCTGCAGGCAGGAGTAGGGTGATGGAGGGGGTGGCGGAGGAGGAGGGGTTCTATCTGGTTTGGATTCAGCTCATCACCTGACTGGACTCACTGCAGTAACGTCTCTTCATCACTCTTCATCGGTCAGGTGACATCACCTGGTCATGGCTGCTCCTCTTCATCACTCTTCATCACTGCTGGAATCTTCTGTTGGAGCTCCAGTTTGTGAATCAATGAGTCAGCTGTTTTTCAAAGAAAAAAATAATGAGTCACTGTGATGATGAATGAGTGAATAAATAACTTAATGATGGGATTAATGCATGAATGAATGAATGAACGAATGAATGGATATATAATTGGATGGATGGATGGATTAATTAATTACTGGGTGAATGAATGGATGAATCCATAAATAAGTTAAATGACCAGTTTAACGTCCAGATCCAGTTCAGGATCCAGAGCCGATCAGTTAATTCCTGATTCCCTCCCTCGGGAACTGAAGGAACAGTGGGAAAGCGTTGCCATGGAGACAGCTTCCTCCGATGTGGACACATGACGGAGACATGACCAGTCAGGGAATCAGTTTCTACAAAGGCTTCATTCGTTCATCAACACTACAGTTTAGATGCTAATGTAGGGACTTGGAGTATGGATCAGGATCCAGTCTTAAGGGCTCATCCTCTGAGGAGCAGGAACCCACAGGGTCCAGTTCACACGGATTCAAGAAGATCAACTTGGACTGGACGATCTGTCCTCATGGGACCACTTAGATCAGAGATACTCAATACGCGGCTCGTCAAGCTTTAATTGGTGGCTCGCGTGGTAGTTTATAACAATTTGGTAACACAGCCAATACATTTTTTTAAAATGTGCTACATAAATATACAGTGAACACTGCACTACACACATCTGCATTATACTTCTGCTTTCACTGTCAAACCTGGCAACGCAGCGCGCTGACGTCACTGTAGCTCCGCTAACCAGCGTGAGATGCAGCCGCAAAATGGATCGATTTCACTTTAAAAAGGACACAAACCGGGCGGACAGACACACAGAGTTGTAACGAATAGTGATGATAAAGAGTCTGAGGAAGCAGCAAGCGAAAATCAACACGAAGACGCCGGAGAGGGGACGAGCAGGCAAACGTCAGGTGTTCTGAGTAAAAACCTTGACTTTGCTCTGCCAATGTGGCTCTCGTGAAAAACACAGTGAGGATCACTGACTTAGATCATAAAGTCCAGGATTTCAGTGGTCTGGAGTCATTCTCTGCAGACCAGTTAAATTATTTCACTAGAGTCCACCAGCCCTCTGCAGAATCTGCAGATGGATTCAGGTCTGCAGGTCAGAACCAGACCAGATGACAGAGGGGAGTCAAACCGGACTGAAGCAGTCCAGACCCCATGTCTGCTCAGAACTAAACCATGAGACCTGAACCCTCAGGTTCTGTAAACTGAGATGACTCTGCTGAAAGGACTCCGTTCTTCTGTCCACATCACATGACACCCACCAAGACTTCGTGGGTAGTTTAGCCTGGAGGGGAAAAAAACCCAAAACAAAATAAAACATTAGGATCAGAGTCCACTTAGGTCCCAGACTAACAGAGTCCCAAACAGCAGTCTCCCTCTACAATCCTCAGTCCTGCTGCGGTCACTATGGTCTGCTTAGACAGATGAGGGGATCCTGCAGGACTTCCTCCTCCACCTCATCGGGGTGTTGCTCAGCGGCACTGCGGCAGGACCTGAACCTGAGAGGCAGACCATGTGACCTTCAGCGGCTCTGGCACCAATGGAATGAATGGACTGTAAATAGGAGCCAATGAGGAGCGGGGGGCGGGTATAAAAGGCTGAGAGCCGCTTTAATCCGCAGCAGCAGCAGACCCGGACCAGGACCAGCTGTAGACCGCATCACCGCAGACCGAACCGAAAGGTAGGAGCTCCAGTCCGGACCAATCACATCTGATCGGCCGTCTATAGGTCCGATTATCGATCAAAACCGTCAGACAAGACACACACAGAGAGAGAGACAGACAGCGGGGTACAGAACAAAGGAGGGGGGGGGGGGCTGTCTGTCTGACCTTCAGTCCGACCTGTCTGCAGGTCTTTAATATGAATTCATGTTGTCGTTGATTTTGATATTGTGGATGTGCAGCTTGGAACCAGAGAGCCTTAAATAAATCCACCTTAAATCCAGGTTTCAGTCAGTCCTGGATCTGCACCGTGATGACGGACTCGGAGACTGCGCCAGTCTCCATCACTGCGTCCTCCGTCTCCCTTCAGACAACAGACGGCGCATGCTCAGTTTGAATCGAAGACGTTCATGTTTCATATTTAATGAGCCGAACTGATCCGGATCAGAGACCCGCTGAAGTCCCGCCGCAGACCCGGGATCGGGCGGTGCCGGTCAAGGCGACAGCCCGATAGGTTAAACCCGGTCCGCTGCTGCGTCACTCCAGCGGATCATGATCAGGCCGGCTCCCGGTTCACGCTGATCCTGATCTGAATTGAACCGGACCAGCCGAGTTGGGTCGGTTGTGTCCTCTGCCCTGATCACGTGATCAGTCACGTTTTTTATGATTATTCGTCCTAAGTCCTAAAACCCGGACCACAGGTAGACCAGGTCCCGGAGCGGTGACTGATGAATGAAGGTGACATAGACCTCCTCAGATCCAGCTCAGTTTTGCTGAGTGTTTCTTCTTCTACTGTTAAATTACAAAGGACTTCAGTTTCAGGATCTGGATTCTTCTTCCACTCAGACTGATTTGTGGTGGGATGAAGGTTGTTTGACGGCAAATTGCTAATAAATTATGAAGTGGGAACATTTCTGCTCAGGCTGTTTCTCACAGATGTTTCCTGCCATGTGAATCTGAGTTCGTTAATATTGATCTTCATCTTTGCTCTTCAGCTCAGCAGCCGACGACATCATGCCTTTTGGAAACACCCACAACAAGCTGAAGATGAACTACTCTGCAGAGCAGGAGTACCCCGACCTCAGCCAGCATAACAACCACATGGCCAAGGTGCTCACGGCTGAGATGTACGCCAACCTGAGGGACAAGGAGACGCCCAGCGGCTTCACCCTGGACGACGTAATCCAGACCGGCGTGGATAATCCAGGTAACCAGATAAACAGACTAAGTGAAGGTCCTGGTTCCCCACAACCAAGAAACATCTTTCAACACAGTGATTCCTCCACCAGACCATCTCTTTCCACGCTCCCGTCTCAGACCCCCCCCCCCCAAAAAATCAGACAAATACAGAACAAGTACTGATACCCCTCCTCTAAACCAGCTCCCCAAACCGATCACTTCTCTCTCCTCCTCTCTGAAGGACAAGCCCCCCCCCCCCCCGTCAGGACAAATATCTATGAAGTCCTGTTGCTGTTTGTCACCTTGACAGAGACGTTTTGTTTAGCTGCTGCCTGACAAACGCTTTAATTGGATCAACCAGTTGGACCAGGGTTAATTTCTGCTTGTTAATTCCTCCACAGGAAGAGAAGCAGGAGATGCTTCCTGCTGTTTTCCTGATCCTCCTCAAGCCATCTTTTAGTTGGCAGCAACTTAAAATTTCAACCATACGCACTAGAAAGGCTGGGACTGATGGGACATGTTGTGTCTCTGCAGGTCACCCTTTCATCATGACAGTGGGCTGCGTCGCTGGAGATGAGGAGACTTACGAGGTGTTCAAAGACCTGATGGATCCAGTGATCGAAGACCGCCATGGAGGATATAAACCATCTGACAAACACAAGACGGACCTGAATTCTGAAAACCTGCAGGTAAACAACAACAACATTGTTGACCTCCGGTCGGAAATGAATCGGGGAAACTTCCTGTTCTTCCTGTCTCTGTCCATGGTGCTGAAGGAACCACAGCTTGTTCTGATCTTCTGTTTCAGGGTGGAGATGATCTGGATCCAAACTACGTTCTGAGCTCCCGGGTTCGGACTGGACGGAGTATTCGTGGCTTCTGTCTGCCGCCACATTGCAGCCGTGGAGAACGCCGCGCCATTGAAAACCTCTCTATTGAAAGTATGCCACCCAGTTTGTTTGCTAAAATCGCGCCCACACAAGATCCAGCTCAGACTCAACTGTCTGATGGTGCATTCAGGGACACTGGTGATGGAGGTGTTTGCGTGTCTGTAGACTCACTGAGGCTGAGAAGGAACAAGCTCTTCATCAGGCTGTTTTTTAGCTCTAACTGCAGCTCAAAACCAGCCGTCTTTATTTAGATATTTTCCCATCATGCCTCAGTGAGCCTGTCAGTGAATGCAGCAGCAGCAGATCAAACTGTTATGTAACTGTGAGCTGTGTCGTCCTGCTGAGACTTGTAATGAGGCTGAGAGCTCAGTCTTTATAAAACCACCTCTTTCACATGCAAATGCTCCTGGACCAGACAGAACTGGATCAGACTGTCTGAATCTGGTAGACCAGAGCCCCCCTGCCCCCCGCCCCCTGCGATGCCTAAAAACATGGGACAAATTTCACAATTTTAATTGGAGCATGAAAATAAACAATACGTCACAAAGCACATCAGCACGCTGATCCAAATGGTTCCTAACTGGACTGAAAGATTCTGCTCTGGTTGGACCAAGTGAAGCTCTGAACCAAATAAATGCACCAGTGAAACATGTTTGGTTTGACTTCAGAGAAAATTGTTCAGTTTCAACTCTGTGGAGAACAAACACAGTGAGATCGGAGCAACAAAATTACACTTTCATCAGAAATGTAATTTTGACCTTTGGCTTTCATCTCTTGGTGCCAAATGACAGATCATTCAGTCAGGAACCTTCAGAAATCAGCAGAAGGAGCCTGAATTCAGCTTCTCAGGGACAAAAATTACCTCCTTCTCCTTTGACATCATGTGTGATCTTTGGTGCTGCAGGTCTGGACATCTTGGATGGGGATTTGAAGGGTAAGTACTATGCCCTGAAGAACATGACAGACGAAGAGCAGCAGCAGCTGATTGACGACCACTTCCTGTTCGACAAGCCCGTCTCCCCACTGTTGTTGGCATCTGGAATGGCCCGCGACTGGCCCGACGGCCGCGGCATCTGGTCAGTGAACATATCATGAATTCTGACCTGTTGAGATATTAAATTGAGTTAAAATACTGAAACAAAAGCGACAATCTGACATTAAAAAAAATCTGGAAACAACATATGAAATTAGTTGAAATGAGATTCTGAGTCAACACAACAAGATGATGAACGATATTCAGATGTGTCACAATAATAAGAGCCACTGCAGGAATGTAAAAGTAAAATAAACTTCATTGAATTGAATGAACTGACAGGAAGAGAGAAGCAGAATGAGATAAACTGAGTCTGAGTGTTTGGTGAATTCAGAAAAGTTATTAGTACTAATTCTAATAGTCAATAAATTCATGATAAAAAGATTATCATCAGATTAACCTTCAGTCTCTTATCAACCTGCAGGCACAACGACAACAAGACCTTCCTGGTCTGGGTCAACGAGGAGGATCACCTGCGTGTCATCAGTATGCAGAAAGGAGGCAACATGAGGGAAGTGTTTACCCGTTTCTGCACCGGACTCACCAAGGTAAGACCTGCAGCTCACCTGTTTAAGGGGTCCTGGTCACCTGACCTCACCTGACTGCCTCTCTCTCCCCAACAGATCGAGGCCTTGTTTAAGGAGCGGGGTCATGAGTTCATGTGGAACGAACACCTGGGCTATGTCCTCACCTGCCCGTCTAACCTGGGGACGGGACTGAGAGCTGGAGTCCACGTCAAACTTCCAAACCTCAGTAAGCACGAGAAGTTCGGAGAGATCCTGAAGAGGCTGAGGCTGCAGAAGAGAGGAACAGGTAAACAGAGACAGGAAGACAGATGTGTCCTCTCCAGGTCCTACGGGGAGAGCTTGAGTTCTCCTCTGTATGTTGGTCAGAGAACCTCAAACCATCAGGGATCAGGGCTGTACTGGGTCTCCATGTCCAGATTTCACACCTGTAGACAAGTGTTGAGCCCTGATCCAGAGTTCGAGTCTGGAAAGACCTCAGTTCATCTGTCAAATGTCCCTCATCAGCTCCTGTACTGACCTAGATCCATCATCTGTCCACAAACAGTGTGGACACAAGGGGATCATAGAGCCTGGACCAGGATTCAGCCCTGGTCTAAACCTGGTCTGGGAAGTCAAAGCTGATGTGTGTGTTTGGTGGTTTAGTTTAAAACTCAGGTGTTGTTCAGTAACCCTAACCCTCATTACATCACTTCCTGTCTGTATCCCAGGTGGTGTGGACACAGCGGCGGTGGGAGGAGTCTTTGACATCTCCAATGCGGACCGTCTGGGTTTCTCGGAGGTGGAGCTGGTTCAGATGGTGGTGGACGGCGTCAACCTGCTGGTGGACATGGAGAAACGTCTGGAGGCCGGAGAGAGCATCGACGACATGGTCCCCGAGCAGAAGTGAACTGCATCACTGCAACCTCTGGCACCTCCCTCGCCCCCCACGATCACCCCCACCCTCCTCTCACTGTAACCAATCAGAACCCGTCCTGAAGCAGGATGTTTAGTGCCGCTCAGATTTCAGTCTTCCAACATGTGAAGGATTTTCTATTTCCTGTCTCCTCTTGTTGGACCCATCTAACACCTGAAATATCTAATAAAGTCTCTGTGGCCCGACTAAACACTAATGCTGCCCTGTCATAATTTATTTGGGGGGAGGGGTCAATGACATTATCATCCAAGAAGAACCCACAATAACATGTTAGCATATTTTCGATATTTATTCACCTGCAACAGAAACTTTATTGTTCCACCACTCACAATGATGACATCACTGCAGGTAGGCCGGACACCTGACCCCTCTGGGCTTCTGTAGTTTCATACACACAGGAAGCGTCGCTACTGCAAGGTCTTTAATGAGACATGGGCGAACCTGATGCTCACCTAACAAACAATAATCGGCGGACAATCACTCCGCCAGCTGCTCTGATGTATGAAAGCAACGTCAGAGAAAACAAATCAACATGAAAACAAAGTGAGTCTCCATCAAACTATTTACATTCCTGACTCTGCCTCTTCAGTCTGAGATCACCTGTTTGCTGGTGGGCGGGGCCAAAATGCCAGCAGGTCAGTCACTGCAGAGCCTCTTTGACAATAAAAAAACAAATGTGCATCTCAGCAAAGTAGTTCCTGTCTCACTCCCATATCCCATGATCCTTTATCATGTAAGCCATGTCCAATTACAAGTGTGGCACTGCCCTGCGGCACTGGGGGCAGGTCAGGGACAGTGATCTCATCAGTGCATTGCGGCATCATTACTAACCAATAATGAATGAATCAGGTTGATCAGCACCAAACGCTGCACTGGACTGGACCAATCAGCACAAAAGTATGATGTCATCAGTGAATCAGGAGAGAACAGGGAGACATCCAAAGAGTACATTGATTGATGATTTGAGGACCAATCACACCGAGTGATATCACAGGTGGGCCGACCCTTCACCTGCAGCCGCACTGATGGTCCACCTGACCATCAACACACCCGTCCCTCTCCACCTGTCCTTGTCCACCTCTCTTTTCACCTGTCCTTTTGACCCCTTCCTGTTCACTTGTTTCTTGCTCTACAGTTTGAGTTCATTGGCGATCTTTGAGGCGATGTTCTTGAAGGCGATGGATGTGCCAGAAATTCGTTTGAATCTTACTCCATTGAGTGAGAGGCGGGGCAGTTTGCACACCTCCATCTCCCATTGGACGAGGCTTTCAGCCTGACCATCCCCGTGAACGCAGAGCAGCAGGAAGCGCTCACGCTGCTCGTAGTCACAGTTGTTGGCGTCCAGGACTTTCCTGATCTCCCTCATCATGTCCAGAGGCTCCATGGACGACGTGGTCTTCATGCTCCATGTGAACCTCAGGGATCGGGGCTTTGTTTCTTTCGGGTAAGGAACAGGGGAACCAGGCTCCTCCTTCTGGTCAGACATGTTATTGCTGGGGGGGGGGGGCATAAAAAAAATGTAATCCTTCACAAAACAGCTGATAACAAAGAACATGGTGACAATTGCTGATTGGCTGGATAGCATTTCTCCACATCACAGACACAAAGATCTGTGGCTCACCTGGACCCTTCAGGTCTGCCATTTCTCTCCACCTCTGAGGCGCCTCTGACAAGGAAACGTGGACACAAGTAAGGAAAAGTCTCAGTGTTAGTGAGCAGGTGGAAAACAAAGAAGCTAAAGGAAGAGAGAAAAGATTCTTGTTCTGGTCTCAGACTTTCCAGGATGCTTAGTGATGACCTACCTGCGTGTAAGTTTGGAGGTGAGTTTGGAGAACAGGTTGGTGGACCCTCTGGTTCGTGATCGGGCAAGAGGTGTGGCATCATGTGATAGACTGGGTGAGGCGGGGGGACCGTTGTAGGTGGCGGTGCGTCGCTCTCTGAGCTGACCTCCGTGGAAGGTGCTGCGGCTTGCAGTCCCCCGAGGAAACCGGAGCCGGTCAGGTGGAGTTGCTCCGCTGCTCACGCTGTGGGTGGAAGCTCCGCCCCCTGACCTCTTGGTGGGTGAGGTCACTGAACTGAAAGAGAAGGGGTGGGGGGTGGGTGTCAAAGCCCTACTGTCATGTTTTCATTTGTGAATCATCCGGTCTCAGAGCTGGTCCTGGTCTTCAGACCTGTACCTGTTCTCTTTTCCATTGTGTACCACAGAGTGATGGTCGGCGGAGTTCCTGTCACTGCAGACATATGTGTTCCTTCTCGTCATGCTGGATGAGCCCCCCTAAGTCAAACACATGCTCTCATCAGAACACATCTCAGTCCTGATCCAGATCTGCATCAGGACTCAGAGATTCTCAGGTGTCATAAATGTGATACAGAATCAAGTGCTGAAATCACTGATGGGCGGAGCAGGACGTTCAATCATGGCTGATCCATTTTCAGTTAATCAGTGCAAGATAGTTCACTTCCTGTTAATGACACACTGTTAATAAAGTTTACATGTGGGAGTTCACCTGCAGCAGTGTGGACTAGAGCTGGACTAGACTAAAACTGGACTGGACTACAGCTAGATTGGAAATAGTGGAGCAGCAGTGAATTGTGGGTAAGATGATCTGTCTGCAGATGGCTGTCTAACACGTTTGCTCACAGTGGGCGTGGTCAATGTCTTCCTACGGTCAGGGATGTCGGCCATGTTGGGGTTGTTGGCGTTGCCCAGCAGAGGACTGCCCCCCTCCCCAGGACTGGACTTCCTGCTCGGACCCCCAACTTCCTGCTTTCCCTCCCCCTCTGCTGACGCCATCGGACTCTTTCTGGGGGGAGGAGCCGAGGACCCCGGACACACTGAGAAAGACAGGGAGTTAGTGAACATGCCACACCCTAGAACTGGTCAGGATCAAAGCCAGGTCCTGACGCCACTCTGTACCTTGGTCACTGTACCTCCTCTGTTTGGAGGAGGCGGAGTGCTGGGTGAGGATGTGGGCGGGCGACTGAGCGCTGCTGGAGGGGCGAGCTTTGAGCAGAGAGACACTGATGGATGACGAGGAGTCACTGACCTCCCCCTGCACATCAAACACACAAGAGTCACCACTGCTGGCCCATGCAGTACAGCTGCTTACCTCCTGTTACTATGGCAACCTGACCTCAGCAGCCCTACGCCCCAGCAGCAGGTAGGTGGCCGTGATGTCATCGTATTTCATCTTGGCGAGTGAATCATTGATCTCGTCTTTGGAGTAACCAATCTCCACCATCAGGTCTAAAACACAACACAGATTAAGACACATGGTGGTCCAGACTGGGACTGGATTTAAACTGGATGTTGTGGACTTGAATTGTGGGTGTGTACCGATTCTCTTCTGGTCCCTTATATCCAGCTCCGGCTCGATGAAGGGCTTCAGCTCCTCTTCATCAGAGCCGCCGCTGATCCAGCGATCCTTCATGATTTGCTGAGGAAAAATTCAGTTTCATTCATTCACATTCACAGGCTCCTGTAGTGACCGCCATCAAATATATTGATGGTTTATTGATGATATACTGGTAATGTATTTGGTGATGTATTGATGACGTATTGCGGCTGACCTCCAAAGTTCCTCGTTTCCCCGGATTCAGCACCAGGAAACGTTTCAGCAGGTTCTCACAGTCAGTTGACATGTAGAAGGGGATTCGATATTTCCCTCGAAGCACTCGTTCTCTGAGCTCCTACAGACAGAAACACAGACCGCATCATCAACGGTTCACATCTCGCAATTAAAGGGACAATGCCATTCTTCAGAAAATCATCTTGGACTTTCACCTATCTGGTCTTGTGCTACGCTATGATAAACATGTCCAAGAACTGTCTCTCTAAAGGATGTTAAGTCCTAAATGATCTGGATTTGGTGAAGTCTGGAACTGGTGGACTGTTCTTTTAACGCTTTATCTATATTTTACTGACCTTCAGGTTCTGTCCATCAAATGGCAAAGATCCACTGACCAGAGTGTAAAGGATCACACCCAGACTCCACACATCCACCTCTGGACCATCGTACTTCTTACCCTGATAACAGCAGATAGAAAAACACAGTTACACATTGACTGCATTTTCAGATCGAGAACCTGTTGTGCTCTGAATGAACAGATGAATGAGGGAGTACCTGGAAGAGCTCAGGAGCTGCATATGGAGGAGAACCACAGAATGTGTCCAGTTTCCCACCAACAGTGAATTCGTTACTGAACCCAAAGTCTGCTATTTTAATGTTCATGTCAGCATCAAGGAGGAGGTTCTCTGCCTGTGGGGAAGGGAGGGGGCAGGTTATTCATGTTGATGATATGTTTAATGTCAGTTGGGAAATTTGAGTTCAAATGGCTCTGGGTGTTTTACCTTAAGGTCACGGTGAACTATGTGCTTCTGATGACAGTACTGAACTGCTGACACAATCTGTGGGGAGGACAGAATATCTGAACAAGACACTCCATGTGTTTCCCTGACTCTTTGTGGTGTTACCATGGTAACAACGGTGTGTGAGTGTGTGAGTGTTTGGGTGTGTGCATTACTTGTCTGAATTTAGTCCTGGCCTCCTTTTCCTTCATCCTGCCATGAGCGACGAGGTAGTCGAACACTTCTCCTGCACATGGAGGAAAGTCGGGGGTCAGAGTTCAGACATGACACTTATCAGTTATTGATTGACTGATCAGTCAATCTATACACCAGAGACACCTAGTTTCACTGACTGACCTCCGCTGGCGTACTCCATCACCAGGTACAGAGTTTTCTCAGTCTCTATCACCTCAAACAGCTTCACTGTAGTTGGGACAGTTGGGACAGGTGGGACAGGTGAGACCAGTGAGAGAGGTGGAACAGATAAGACAGGTAGAACTGATAAGACAGGTAAGTCCTCACCGATGTTGGGGTGGTTGAGGATCTTCATGATTCTGACTTCTCTGAAGAGCTGAGGACAAAACAAACATACGGTCACATGATCATTAAGACATGCATCAGTCTGAAACCGAATCAGCAGCAACCATCACTATCCTGGTACATAAACCTGGATCTCTGGTCCTTAGCATCCACATGGATCCAGATCAATGATCTTGATCAATTACAGAGACACTGACAGCAGGTCCAGGTCTAACTGGATCAGGACTGATCAGGTTCAGCCTGGACCACAAATTGCTGTCTGCTGGAACAGGACTAGTTCTCAGGTGAAAGAGGTCATCTCTGAACTGGTTTATGGGACTGGTGAGTCAAAGGTTCAGTCAGCTCAGATCATCTCTCACCTTCTGCAGGCTGGTGGGGTTCAGCTGGGTCTTGTCAATGATTTTGATGGCCACCTGTAAGGAGACAGACACAACCGTTAAACCACTGCAGGATCTGAACTCAGCAAGACAATAAGATCCAACCTGTGCTGGACCTCAGGGACTTGTCTCAGTCTCACCTCTCGTCCTGTCAGGACATGTCGAGCCAGTTTGACTTTGGCGAAGTTTCCTTTCCCGATGGTTTTCAGCAGCCGATAGTTTCCCACATGAGGCGGCTCATCTCCGGTGGCATACAGGGAGGTTTTAGAGCGAGCGGAGCGGACAGAGCGGGACGCCTCACCGCGCCCATCCTCTCCTGAGGTATGCTGGGAAAAAAAATAGTCACAAAGAGACTTCTCCCTCAGTTACAGTGGGAACTAGTCAGGTTGATCAAAAGTCTGTAATGCTCTCTGCGACGATACTGAACCCTCTCACTGTCAGTCATCCATCACATGAACCAACAAATGGTTGGAGACCTGGAATCACCTGGAGAGCCTACCGGCCCCCCAGCAGCCCCTAGTCTTACAGCCACAAACCATGAGGAATCTGTTCCAACTCAACATCTGCACAGCTGGAGAATTAAAGACGTGACGGTACCTCTACGAGGTCACTGGAACCCCCCCCACACACTCAGGCCATTAACCTCCATAACAAGTTTCTAAACTTTCTAAAGTGCCAACTGGAACCTGTTTGGTTCTCCAGGTGTTAACTGGACAGACAGAATAATCTGTATCATCTTTGCCATTAACACCACAGAAGGAGCATCAAAACATTTTCCAGGACACCTGGAGTCTTTTCTAGGTTTCTCCAGTGCCCCCCTTATCTTCTCAAACCTGGACCACATGAATAGGCTTGCTGTTCTGAACCCTCCTCTGGAACCATCTTCTTGAAATCAGCTGGAGGAAGGACTCCTTAGGACCCAGCTCCAGACCACCACCTGGGAAAACCCTTCAGCGACCTAACAAAGATCTCTTAGAGCCCCTGAAAACGGGTACTGATACCCGGACCTGGACCCAGGCTCCAAGGACTCTTTAAACTGTCCAAAAACCCCTACGGGACAGAATCCACAATGACTGACCAGGAAACCTGAAGCAAATCGGGGACTCTCACGTTGAAACCGGGACGACCCATAACGAACGGACTGGCCCAGTCCAGAACCAGAAACAGGTTTATCTTTTGGTCTAACAGTTTGGAGATTTAACTCACATTCTCGGCGTCCCGCTCGTTGACGGTGGGCAGGGGGGTCCTGGCGGACATGTTAGCCGGGTCAGTGTGAGGGGGGTTCGGTCATGAAGCCGCCTGTCCGCCCGGAGCACCTGTCTGGACTTAACGGACTGTGCCGGTTCGCTTCAGGTCGGGTTTATCTCAACAGGTCTTCACATTACTGGCTCAGGGTCTGGGAACAGGAGTAGACCTTTATCTGGCCCGGCTCGGCTCGGCTCGGGTCGTCTTCCGGCAGCTTTTAACCGACATCGATCCAAACTGACCCGGAGCAACAGTTCCTCTTTGCTAAGTTACCAGGCTAGCTCGCTAGCAGACCGGCAGGACCGGCTGTGTTTCCGAGGCCGGACCGGATCCGGATCCGCCTGCTGGTCTCTGTCTCGGGTCAGGTTACGACCACAGTCCCGGCTCGGTGAGTTCAGTGTCGGGTCCGGACCCGTTCAGTCCTTCATCATCCCGTCTGCACAGAGCGTCGCCGCTCCGGCAGCCACAGCCAAGATGGAGGACCAACCGAGCCTAGCGCGTTGACAGGATGTGACGTCACAGCAGCGAGGGACCCGATTGGCCTGCGAGGCCAAGCGGCGGCGTTAGTTGTTGCTAGGGTGACTGACGATAGACCGTCTCAGGACCAGGACCTGGACCTGGACCAGGACCTGGACTCTGGACTCTGGGTCTGTGATGGTGTAGAGCCTTAAACCTCCGTTCTGTCCATCAGCTGGGAGGAAACTAGTGAGATTGGAGTGAAAGTCAAAGTCAGCTGCTCAAATCCAAATAAAACAAATATGGAAATAAACAGGAAAAATATATAAACAAAGAAATGTAAAAGCTGAAAGAAAAAACCAACAACTAACAATATAAACACGTAAACAGTTGTTTATTGTTGTTGCCCGCTCTTCAGCTGATCATCATCATGAGTCTCCAGAGTCCTGGAAGGGTTCAGGTGGATCAGGTTTAACTGTAATTATGGTGCAGTCACAGGACCAGCAGAGGTCCCCAAAGGTCTGACTTGTTTCAGCTCTGAAGATCCTACAGCTCAGCACGGCGGCATAGTGGTTAGTGCTGTTGCCCCAGAACAAGAACAAGAAGGTTGTGGGTTCAATTCCTGGCCTGGGGCCTTTCTGTGTGGAGTCTCCATGTTCTGCCTGTCTGGGTTTCCTCCCATTGTCCAAAGGGTGAATCTAAATTGTCCGTACGTCTGAGTGTGAGTGGCTGTTGGTCTTTGTGATTGGACTGGAGACCTGTTCAGGGCGACCCCGGCCTCACCCAGCTCACTCCAGAACCCCTCGTGATCTGGAAACGGAAAAGCTGTAGAAGATGGATGGATGGACATCCTACAGCTTTATGATTTACTTGGATATAATTAAAGAGATATACTTCTTATGCTTTTGTGCCTCTTTTAAGTGACATTACCTTCAAGTCACACTTAAGAATCCATAAGGTATAAGAAGAGATGTATCTTTAGTAAAGAAGAAAAAAGGCCACTTGTCCAGACTTGGAAGAGTAACAGGAGTCTCCATTTCAAGCTAATACAATGAGATATTTCAACAGCAACAATAATACAGTGAGATAATTCTTCAGCATTGTAGGAAACATGTCTTTGAGCTGTTAGCATCCTGGTTCAGATATGACACAACTTCCTGTAATTGATGTCATTTCTGAAATGTCCTAATATTTTGTGAGCTTGCTGAAGGTAACAGGGCTGACACGAATTAAAGAAACATTTATAGTGATATGTTTTTAAACTGATTAGATCACATGCAAAGCATTATTTATATGTGAAGATTTGAATATTCATAATTTTAAGACTAGACAGATTCTATGGAATGATCCCACTACAGTCTGTACGGTTTGCACTGTTTATAGTTTTATTTGTATTTTGTAGAGTTTGAAGTTTGTAGAATTTGTCTTTTAGAATTTGTAGTTTTTAGATTGTAAAGTTTGTAAAATTTGTAGTTTGTAGGAGAAACTGACTGAACACTTTCTCACATTTAAACTCCTGATGATGTTTAAAGTCATCCGGTCTGTATTATCGAGCATCATTTAATCATTATCGTCTTTGATCAAAGTTACTGATCAAACACAACAGACATGTAAACAGACAGATAGACAGCTACATGGATTACTGATAAACAGTGGGTTGCTATGCTAACATGCTCAAATGATTCAGCGCTACAGAAGCATCTTTTTAATCTTTTTATCCATCCATTTGACTTTGACCTTGGAGAAGAACAGTGGACTCTGATTGGTGGAGACATCGATGAGGCGGTTTTCCTCAACACTTTTCCTGATGGCACGAACGTCAGTAGCTGATAGGCCAGTTTTCAGAGACAGCAGCACCAACACATGAGCATCACTGAGGAGAGACAATAAATTTCAGGGACAGATGAACATCTAGTTTTGAAGCCTAAAGGTATCGTGGACGGTCCACCTGTCCACGATGCCTTTAAGCTTCAGGACAGAAAGACAGGAACGACACACAAAATCATTCATGTTTGGGTTTTCTTCCCTGGACCTGGACCAAGTTTACATCCACAGACCAGGTTTACATTTAGAGTCCTGTCAGTGGTTTCTAGTTAAGAACTCATTGTGAGCTCTTATTAAAGCAGATCAGAATTCTTCTCAACCTGAACCTGAACTGTGTCCTCATTGTTTCACAGCAGGTAACACTTATAGAGGTGTCTCTGTGCCCATCCATAATTGACCCAGAAGCTCAGACCTGATCCTGTTCCAAGGCCAGCCGGTGGGTGTATCTCACAGTCAACGTGACTCCTCTCAGTACTTTTCCACTTACCTCACACAACTGCGACACCTGAGCCAAGACTGGCCACACCTATACGCCGCTGGCAACTAGGTTTTTCTCACACAGCAGATCCAGGTCACAGTGTCAGTGTTTGTACATGAGACAGAGCCCGTGAGCCATGACAGGACCCGATGACCAGGACAGTTCACCTCCAGTAGGACAGACATTCATTCATTAATTCATTCATCTTCTCCTCTGATCCATTTCTGGGTCACATGGGACACTGGAGTCAATCCCAAATCTCTGGGCGAGGGAAGGGTCACCCTGGACAGGTCTCCAGTCCATCACAGAGACCAACAACCACTCACACTCACACTCAGACCTCCGAACAATTTAGAGTCACCAATGAACCCAAACATGATGTCTTTGGAGACCCCACACAGAAAGGCCCCAGGCCGGGAACCAAACCCAGGACCTTCTTGTTGTGGGGAAACAGAGATAACCACTGTTCCCCCGTGCTGTAGGACAGACTTTCACAGATAAAATAAAAACCAGAATCACCTCCTACAGCAGGAGGAGGAACCAGAAGGTGGAGCTGAGGAGGAGTAAGGGTACATCTGACCTGATCTTGACTCCCCTGATTGGGTCGCATAGCCTGTCAATCACACAGAAGCCCCCCCCCCTAAACTCTCCCCTCCTTTCTGGTCTATTTCCCTCTAAATGGAGCATCATCTAAAAAATGAACATCATGTTGTACTGAAGACTTGAAACTAGAGACTGAGACCTCTGAGACATTTTCCCATAGACTTCAATACAATCAGATTTCTTTTTTCCAACTCTGATGGTCAGAGTTGCCTCACTTGGCCTGAAAGCCAGTCATGAACCAAACACCAGACTTGTGTGTGTACCTGAAGTCGGGGAACGTCCTGGCCAGACTGACCATCTCCAGCTGGACACTTCCTGGATCCTGCAGACGCAGAACCTCTGCGAGGCTGAAGAGAACTTCTGAGAACCACAAGGACTGGCTGCAGCCCTGAGGACACAGAGAGCCAGTCCACCAGAGTCCTCATTCACAAGTGACATGCAAGATGTCTGTCTGAGTGGACAAGTGTCTACATGTCTCACCCCCTCTCTGAAGAAGTCATTGATCATTCGAGCATCCTCTTTCATCCGCTCAGCTCCACACACCTGCTGCTCTTTGCTCTTCATCCTGGTCTTCAGCATCCTCTTAAAATACTGAAGGACCAGGTCCTCATGGATCACACTGAGCAGGGACTGCACAGAGAGAGAGACGGGGTCAGGATCATACCGGTGAACATGTAAACAGGAAGTCTCAGGCTCACCTGTCTGGAGTCTGGTCTCAGGTCAGTGAGGTCCCTCAGTTGTTGATTCAGACAATCTAGCAGAAAGCTAACGACAGGAAGTGACCCGTTCAACCAGGCCGGGGTCCACAGGTCACTGTAACACACCTGGACACACACAGCTCACTGTAACACACCTGAACAGTGGCAAGGAGGGGGTCTGGGTCATGAGCAATGACATCAATACAGTCCACAGTGTTTGTACCTTCAGCTGGACATGAATGGGACAGGTGAAATACCTGTACCCACAATCCCTCAGGGCAGTCAGTGTCTCCAAACAGTGATGTCTCTGCTGCTCAGACAGACTTCCTGTTGGACCTGTGATGTAATCCCTGAGGAGAGTCAGTCAGTGACAGGCAATCAGCTGAGGGAGGTCAGCGGTGCACAGATGACGTCCAGGTGAACTCCCAGAACCCTCAGATGTAGCCCCAGCTTATCTCACCTGAACTGCTCCTCACACACCAGGTGAGCTTTAATCACTGAGGCGATGTTACCATGGTTACCCCTCAGCAACTCCTCCAGACTCTTCCTGTAGCTAGAACACACATCACACGTGTCACACACATCAATAACCCCACTCACCTGCTGAGTGTGGGGGTGTGGCCTACCTGTCGAGGAAGGTCTCCAGGTAGGCCGTGATCCTGTGAGACTTGATTTGGTCTCCAATGACACAGGTGGACTCAGACAGGAAGCTGTTCATTACCTGGAGACACACACAGACTCTCCCCTGTGATGAATCTGTCTCACCTGTGACTAATCTGTCTCCCCGTGATGATTCTATCTCACCTGTATGACATCGACAGCCAGCGGGCTGAAGCAGTAGGTGTCAATGAGCTCAGGTTTGTTCCCGCTCAGCCAGGTGTCCTCTTCTTTCTTCAGAGCTGTGTTGAGAAACCTCTTCACTTGGACCTGAGGACAGAGACCGGTCTAACCAGTGATTAACCTGGCCTCTAGAACTACCACAACATCAGATCTAGACCTGTCCCTGCTGGTCCTGACCTCTTTGTGGGCCAGGTACTGTTCCTCGAGCCGGTTCAGATGGTCCTGCAGCAGCAGAGAACCCAGACAGGCGGTCTTGATCTTTCCATCCAGGTCCTCATGTTGTAGTATTTCACTGAGGATGACCCAAACACACGAGATCCCCTGAGGTCTAGACTGGTTCCAGGATCTGAACCAAGAGTTTGATTTTATCTCATCTATTCAAACACACTTGTCCTGATTGTCCCTGAAGGGGAGTTACACGAGGAACATCAGTATCTAGAATGGTTCTCAGTAGAACCTACACCTGTGCTAAAAACAAACTGTCCTCAGTCCAGATTATGACCTGGGTCCCTCCAACAAGTTCAGGAAAAAAACAAGATCATCCCAGCAAACCAGATCAGAACCAGACCCTGAAAAATTCCAGGATCTGATTCGGTCCAGCTGGAGCCTCAGTGCCAACATCTTTAAGGTTTGAATCTAAAAAAATCTCATGAATTTCACAGTTGTTCTGGTTTAACAAAGACCAGATGACCAGGTCTCAGTATTCTTTAAAAAGCTCTAAATTCTGTCTCTGATTCCTCTGTGGACCTGACGATTCGAGACAAGTTACTGTAATGAGAAACAGCATCATGCACAATCGTGTGTCCCTCAGTGGGACTGGACCAAAACTGGACACAGCCATGTGACCATGACATCACGTGCAGGCAGTGAAATTGTGGAAAACATCGCCTCCGTCCCCTTCTACTCTAACTGACATGTTTCTATTGTAAACTGTTAAAAACTTGACTCCTGTCCAGTCTCAGGAAGGCTGGACTTGACGTCAGGTCATCCCTGAGTCTGGACCAGGTCCAGATCGTGTGAAGTTGAATGTGATGTTTCCTTTGAACTGGATGAATTATTTGAGTAAGTTCTGATATTTTGTTATAGTTATTGTTGCATTTTTGTTGAAGTGAATTTACTAGAATTTGTTTTCCAGATAAAGTTGGTTAGATTGAGTCCTACAGTTGTATTATAATCTGTTCTGGTCCTGGTCTGTGAGCAGGTGCTGGTCTAAAGTCTCACTGTGGGTAGTAGTGGTTGACCCAGAACAGTAGGTAGCTGCAGTCGTCTGTCTCCAATCCAGAGGCAGCAAATCCAGTGAGGCGGGCAGAGAAGCTCTGATGGTAAAATGCAGCGTAGATGTTCAGGATGTCCATCTGTGGAGGGTAACAGTCCTTCAGTGTCCTCGCCACCATCAGCAGGTCATCCCTCACACGTTTCCCCAATCGACACACCTGTAGATCATGAACCCATGAGTCTGGATCTGAACACCACCCTGATACACTTCCTCTTTTATCTTACAGAACAAGGATTCCACTTCCTGTTTTATCTTAGAGAACAAGGATTCCACTTCCTGTTTTATTTCTAACACCTGTATCCTCAGATGCTGCATGAGTTTGGGGGTGCTTCAGAGACGTGTCCTGTTGGTTCTCAGTGTGGCTTTTGTTGAGGACTCACCTCCCTCTTCACAGGTGAGGACAGTCCATCGGTTCCACTCAGCTCGTCCTCGGCAGCCTTCGTCAGTCTGGACTCCACCATCTTCTGCAGCAGAGAATTGTGAGTGCTGACCAACTTCAGAGGACGCCACACTGGGAACCTGCTCTCAGGACGGTCAGCCCAGCGCTGGTCCTGCACTTCCTGCAGCTGAATGGAAGCCACAGCACTCCGCAGTACGTCCAGCTGTTCTGCAGAGGAGCAGCTGAAGGTGTCGTGGATGGCCATCCACATCCGAAGCTTCAGATCCTCCAGGTCCTTCTGTAGCTGATCCTCCTCCTCACTTGGCGAGTCCTGACAGAAGAGCTGCTCCTCCCTGATGATCAGTCCCCTGCTGAGCTGCTCCAGCTGCTGCTCCACAAAGTCTGACTCTGGAGGAGTCCCTGTAAGAACCAGAACACAGAAAAACCAGAGTTCCTGTAGAACCTAAACCAGTGAGATACCACAGTACAACCTATGCTAGACTACTGTAGACTGAAGAGAAATCAGAATAGAACCACAGCGGCTCTCTGTGTTCTATATTAAATCCCTAAATGTCCATTGGTTCCAGTTCAGGATCTGCTGGTTTGAGTTGATTCTGATAATTCACACAAACAAGGAGGTTCTTTGGGTTTTACCAGAGGTTCCTCAAATCTAACACTCTGTGTGTTCTAGTGATCGTTCTACTGGTTCAATCTGTGATGAAACTGGTTGGTTTTGGTCTGAGGTTCAGCAGGGTGGTTTTGGGGTTCTACCTGAGGTTCTCTGTTGGATCTGCTTAAAGTTCTTGGGTTGTAGCTGCTGCTTTTCCTCCTCCTTTCTCCTTTTAGTACATGTTCTGTGGTTCTGATGAGTAGTTTGTTCAGCTGCATGTTCTGATGAAGTTCTGATGGTTTTATGTGGTTCTGACCTTCAGCATAGTTGTGATTCTGCTCTCTGCGGTTCTTCCAGAATGTAGCAGGATTCCTCAGCTTTGGCAGTTTCCTCCTTTCTCCTCCACGCTGCTGCGCAGTGCCTCCTGCTGAACATTGACATTCACATCCACAACATCTGACCGACTGTGACATTCTTGATGTTCTCATTAAACATCACATATTCTGTGGAGAACTTCATTGGAGCGTCCTCTCAGGTTGAGAAGAAAACAACACATTACAATAGAGTTTCGAATAATGAGTCAAACCTTCAGACTTGATTCCCTTGAAACAGTTAACATCTGGAAACACCTGTAAACACCTCAGCAGGTGTCAATAATGACCGAGTCTCTTTAAAACATTGATTACCTGAAAACAGCCACATCACTGCAGTTATTCTGGGCGGAAGTAAATCCTCTTTCACGTTAAAACACACATTAAAAATGAGCTCGCAGCTTCTTCCAGCCTTTCATCTGCTCGTTTGATTCTCTGATGGCGGAGTCACGGAGGACGTTGGGGAGTGGGCGGGGTTAAACACGTGACGTCTGCTCATCAAACATGCAGGAGGCGGCTCGAGCTCTTATTTCCCGTTTACAGTTGAGCCTGGGGGGGGGGCATTATTAGATTATTAGGGGCATTATTCCTCCTTAAAGAGGTCATTATATATGATGGTAGTTTTAATACTGTTAGTAACAATAAGACTGAAAATGGGGCGAAATTGGGTGAACATGTGGAACTGATTTGTTAACTGAAGAGGCTGAAGACTCCTGAGTGACGTCAACACTGTTTTAGAGATTAACAACGTCCAGGACCCGCCCCCCTGGTCTCAGTCAGGCGGGGGGGGGGCAGGTCCTGGACGAACAGACTGAAACCAAGATGTGGTCTAAGATATCACCTCTGCTGCTCTGCTGACTCCTGCTGGACAGAAAGGAAACCCACATCATCAGGACCAGGTGACACACATCATCATCATCATGTTACCAGGCAAAAAACTGTTACGATCAGTCCGCTAGTGAAAATAGTCCCCAACAAAAGCACCAAGCAGCAGACACCAATAAATAAATGAACCAGCCTATCAGTGCATCCACCCCCCCCTCAAAAATGTCCCTCTGTCTGAAGCTCTCAGCTCACAGCTGATTGGCTCAAATGGGCCAGATGGATCAGAAGGATCAGAAGGACCAGAGGGACCAGATGGATCAGAGGGACCAGATGGATCAGAGGGATCAGATGGACCAGAGGGACCAGAGGGACCAGATGGATCAGAGGGACCAGATGGATCAGAGGGATCAGAGGGACCAGATGGATCAGAGGGACCAGATGGATCAGAGGGATCAGAGGGACCAGATGGATCAGAGGGATCAGAGGGATCAGAGGGATCAGATGGACCAGAGGGACCAGATGGATCAGAGGGATCAGAGGGATCAGAGGGATCAGAGGGACCAGATGGATCAGAAGGATCAGAAGGACCAGAGGGACCAGATGGATCAGAGGGACCAGATGGATCAGAGGGACCAGAGGGACCAGAGGGATCAGAGGGACCAGATGGATCAGAAGGATCAGAAGGACCAGAGGGACCAGATGGATCAGAGGGATCAGAGGGATTAGAGGGATCAAATGGACCAGAGGGACCAGATGGATCAGAGGGATCAGAGGGATTAGAGGGATCAGATGGATCAGAGGGATCAGAGGGATCAGAGGGACCAGAGGGATTAGAGGGATTAGAGGGATTAGAGGGACCAGAGGGACCAGATGGATCAGAGGGACCAGAGGGATTAGAGGGACCAGATGGACCAGATGGATCAGAGGGATCAGAGGGATTAGAGGGACCAGAGGGACCAGAGGGACCAGAGGGATCAGAGGGATTAGAGGGATCGGAGAGACTAAAAGGAAAGCTTTTTAATTTAAAGCCTGATGGAGGTTTTCATGGCATTCTAATGTGAGCTCTTATTTTGAAAGATACATCGTCTGACCATGTTTGTCCTGGTGAGAAAAATAAGCAGAAAAACTCAGGAAGCAGATCAGTTGAGAGACATTTCCTGGTCATCATGACATTATACAGCTGAGTGCACGAAATCAGTTTATTACAAATGACATGGTGATACAAAGAAATGCTGTTGATGATGAACACATGAGTCCAGATACAGCGACCCTTTAGAACTGGATAAATAATCCAGGAAGCTTTAATTCTGAAAGGACTTTCACGGCCAATGGGTAAAAAAGTTTATTCTGAGAACAGGAAACATCCAGATAAATATGAACCACGGTCTATTCGGCCTGTTTCTACAGCTTTTCATGCACTGGAACGAAAGGAAACACATACAGCAGGTAGCCAATCACCTGTAGCAGCAGCAGTTACATCATCAAGCAACAGCCTATCAGGTTTGTCTTGTGAGCAGGTGATAAATTAATACATTCTCATTGGCTGCAGAACAGGAAAAACCATGACTGAAAAAATAAAACTCAGCTGCAGCTGATTCAACAATATGTGTCAAATGAAAAAGTGCACATTTGGTGAACTAGTCTCAAACTCTCACCTGCCTCAAACCACAGGAAACATGCACGTTACAAAATAAAAGTCTCCAATACTCTATCTTTCCAGCCAAACTCTGAAAGCAACAATTGAGTGAAACTTTTTGTCCCTTGTTAGGGGGAACGTTAGCCTAGCGTTGCACAAAGACTGGCCATAGGACGCATGAGTCCCGCCCTCCATGATAGAAACTGGTCCATGTGGACAAACCCCCCCCCCCAGACAGAGGACAGCTGTTCCTGTCAGACAGAACTGAGGGCATTACAAAACACTCATACTCTGGCCCTCTTTGTGCTAAGCTAGGCCAACATTTTCCACTTGCTTTTAGTCGTTGTGCTAAGCTAGGCTAAACATAGCTAAATGTACTTCTGTCTTGTTGCTTCAACACATGAAAACACAAATGTCAGCGCAACACAAACACACACATACACACTTGACACAGGTGTGACCTGATCCTCTGAATAGGTAAAGACACTTTTCTAAAACTGTAAAGATTGAATTTAAAGGAGGAGACCTTTAACCCCGCCCCCTTCACCCCTCCCCCACCCATGGAGTGTGACAGAAATGAATTGACTAAGGGCCAACGTTCCTTCAGCAGCCTGACCTCTGACCTCTGGACCAACTGAAGTGACGTCACTGGTTTCCTGGTCCTCATCCCGCTAACAAGCACATAAAGTGCTTTCGACCAATCAGGCGTTTTACCAAAATGAAACCCAGCATGATGCATTTAATGACCACAGGACGTCTCATGTGGGATCAGCTGTTTGATTTGAGGACGTTTCACATTTAGCTACAGTCTCACAGTTGTTTCACAATCACAGCGAGGCGGCAGAAACTCAGACACATTCAATAAAATATCAAGTCATCTCATCTGTTCCCTGTCTGTTAGGCCTAGGACACTCGGACGGGACTGAGATGAGCTAACCACGGATTCTCATAGCACAAAGTTCATCAGGACTGTGCGGAAGGCGGCAGCACAAGCAGCTGCTTCTTTTCGTAGCGTTGACTAAATGTTGCTGAGCTGATGGCAACGATGAAGCAGTTCTATAGGAATATATAGTGCCATTCAAAATGCATTTACTCTGACTGACCAACAACTAGTTATGAATGGGAGGTTTGTTTTGGACAGTCCCGATGCATCCACATCACCAGCAGGTTCCTCCAGCTGCTGACGACAGGAGCCATCTGAGGGTTCAGGTCCTGTCGTCAGGTCCGGGCTGAATGCTGTGCTTTGACTTCTGCTGATGTGAGGCGTCAGGTGGCATCCTCAATCAAAACGCCTCGTAAGATTTGCTGCAGCTTTACAAACTGTTCCCCAAATTGCCCCATTGTAAGTGCTGTCCCTGCAAAAAACATGACCCACAAAGACAAACCGTGGGTGACCTTTCACAACAGTCTTTGTGCACCAGTGATGAATCATTCTTCAAAGAGAAAACATGAAATCCTCTGTAGACCAGGCCTTCTCATTTTGGTTGGTCCTACTTGTACCATACCTTTGTAGATTGGTTTCTGGGACACAGTTCAGGGTGATGGAATGGTTTCTGGTGAGTCTGGCTCACAGTTGAGGAGGGTTGGGCATAAATACTGGGGGGGACATGAAATGAAAAAAGACTAAAACAAACAACAACAGTGATTGTTCATGGTGAGCGCCAGACAACAGCTGAACCACAGATGCACCACTGAGCTCTGAATAACTTATCTTCTGAGCTTCCACCACTTTGGATAGTTTGGTCCTTGAATGTGAGCAGGTCTGGACCACGTGTGTCCAGACTCAGTCAAACTGTTGAGACTGATGTGACTTGCTAAGAGATGGACACCTTCAACAGGATGCAGCTCATCCAGGAAGTTCATGTCACAGAAACCTGCTGGTGAACCTTCAGAAACATCTTCTCACATTCCACGTTGGTGTTGAGCTACATCTGCTGAGCGAGATGGCCTCTGTAGAGAAAAGCCTGTCCGGAGCTACAGGAAGCTGTTATTGTAGGACATTTGCTGCTGGGGGTGTGGATGCACAGTCAATATTCAGAGGTGCTACGTTAGCCACTCAGGCCATGTAGTGGCCTCCGTCAGGTCCACGAGGTGGGTGCTTGTTGCTTTCATTGGTGTTGGAGGCTGAGGGGGGGCCACGAGGTTTGGAGACAGGTTTCTTCTCCCTCGCTGACGGACGACTGTGACCAAGAGATGATGTCCCACCAGCTGCTGTCTGAAGACTCCCACCAGGCTCCACAATGGTGTTTATTACTACATAAATAAAAAGAGGACATTAATGAACCTGCCTGTACTTAAATCTTCGCAACATTAAGTCTTTAGCTTAACACAGACTAGTTAGCCTGGCTGGTCATTCTGTGTGGACCGCTGTACCCCAGGGCTCAGGTCTGGGGCAGTTTAAGTCTTAATTTGGATCCTCCACCTACAACTTTCATGCAGATTTCCAGCTCCATCTCACCTGCAGTTTGCTCTTTTTAAAGACTTAAGCAGTGGAACCTTTTCTTCAATGCTTTGATTTATTTTCTGTCCTGAGTCTATTTTAGCTGATCCACATAAATCCTGCGAGAAGACACACCTGTGAACCAGAACACGATAAAACGTACCTTCCAGCTGCCTCTGGACTCTTCTCAGCTCCTTCAAAATGGAGGTGATTTCCTGTGAGATGAGATGGAAAACAGAAGTTTTGAGCTTCAATCACATTAAAACTTAAGTGTTCAAGAGTGATCACGTGTTTGAGAAACCTTGTTGGAGGTTTTCAGGATGGGGACTTCAGTCTCAGCGTTGATCTTCGCCTCAATTTCCTCCCAGACCTCTGCCTTGTTCTGGAACAAAACCCTGTCAGAAACAGGATGACAAAACTGAAGTGGACCTGAACAACCCAGAGCAACAGAACCAAGTCTGAACTGATCCAAGGAAACCTGAACCTAATGCTGAAAAGTTCCCTGTTCTGATTATTGACAGTAGCTTTTGACAGAGCCTCCTTACTTCATTTTTTCAGCCAGCTGTTCCGTGTTCTCCCGGATGGCCTGAGACAGCTGAGACACCGGATTCAGCATCAGGTTGTCCAGGATCACCTGCAACAGACAATGGGAGGAGAGCTGTCAACTCAGAGGTCGATGATGTCACACCAGCAGCCGTCCACTTCCTGTTCTCCCAGCACACCAAAGCTAACTGCAGCAGTGTCAGTCAAGATTCATGGAGAACTGATGTTTGGCTACGTTCACGCTGCAGGAACTCCGCACAGAACTGTGGAGAGAACTGTTTATCTAGTTCTTGTTGCTCCGGTACCTGGTGAGGGGCGGGGCCTGAGGATGGTGAGGTCAGTACTTTGAGCTGATTAAGCCACGATGTTAGCCTTTTTAGTTTTCATGAGCTGGTGAGTCTTTGTGGACGTACAGTCAAACTGGAAAACTAACTGGAAACAAACTAGGCTGGTAGGGACATGCTAGCATTGTCAAGCTAATCAGCTAACTTCCAAGTCCAGAAGATACTGGAGAACTGAATCAGGAGCCTGTGCCTCTTCATCATTGATTAATAATGATCCGGTATTGTTTGTTGATTTTACAAGGTTAAACTTACAAAATGATAAAAAGAAAAATATTTTAGTCATGATGTTATTTTACTTATTGTTCAACTCCTTGTGTTACTTGTGTTCGACTGAGTGGTCTCTGTGTTCCACGCTATGTGGTTTCTTCTGGGTTTCCCAGGTTGACAGACCCACATTTAGATTGTTCAGACTTCGTTCATACTCTGAAAGTTCCTCTCATGTGTTTGTGTTGTTCTAGAGCTGATCTGAAGTTTCTATCTTTATCTGATCAGGAGTTCTGCTCATTAATGATGAAAAATCAGCTCTAAATATCTGATTGTCTTTATTCTGTCAACACAATAAACTCAGAAACATACAGGACTGATCCAGAGACTCTGAATGAGACACTCTGATTGGCTTTGACATCACCCACCGGAGCCAATAGGAGCGTCCGATGTAGAGACGTGGCCCTAGCAATAACACTCTAAAGACCAGCTCATGTTTGTAGGAGGAAATACTTCATGAGTTTTGTTTTAAGTCAGATCTCTTCATGGCTCTAAATCTCTAAATCTGTCATCGGACGTTGTTCTGTGTCAGCGATCAATAAATGTGATGGAGGCGCCTTGTTCACACCGAGCTGCAGCCTGAACGTAACCTCAGATTAGACAGTGACCTCTTCACGGTTCCATGGACGGCGCTGCTTAGAACCGGGCTCCGGCTCATTCATGTTTGCATCCAGCTCCAAGATGGCAGCAGAACCTGGAGGAACCTTCTGGTAGTTTAAACTGGCCTCAGGGATATGTTGGACCAGCTGGAAAGAGAGCAGAGGGAGTCTGGCTCTGGTGAGCCAACCTTTTTTTTGGCAATCAAACCAGCAAGCTGCAGGCCGGTGAAGGCCGTGAAGACATGCACCAAGTCAACATGCAGCTGCGATGGTGACGGCAGTGTACGCAGTGAATTTCAGTTCTGCTGGGATACAGCCGATGAACAACAGGAGGAAGCTACTGGTCACCAGTTCCATCAACTGACCCACAACCAGTAAAACCAGTTCAATGCTACAACACAATGGACATGTGTTTACAACAAAACCATTGAGGGAACACAAACAACATCAATCAAGGTCTCAGGACCACCAGGTCCAGGTTTTAATGACAGGGTTGGGTCCAGTACAGCAGGTTAGAGCTGAACTGGACAGAGATGTACTGAAGAGTAGAACTGGGACAGGAAGTCCAGGATAGGGAAGGGTTGGACAGGCCAAAGTAGCAGAGTCCAGCTCCAAAACTGAGTCAGCCCAGACCACTAGAATCCAGCAGTGAGTCAAGCTCATAGACTCCCAACAGAAATCAACGTGTTTCTAGTCTGGACCAAAATCTGTTCTGGTCTCTGGAGATAATTTCCTCTTTTGTGACGACTAAGGGGAAAATTTAGAGAACTCGGCTGTTTGCTGTTTGTTAAGAAGTAAAGTAGGTGGACTTTGTGGTTTTGTTGTGGACTCAATCAGACAAATGTCAGCATGAAAAGCTAATAATAATAATCCAACACCGATGAGAGGGGAGTGTTAGGATCAGTGAGGGGAGGGGTGGGATAGTGGAGGTGAACCAATCAGAGTGCAGGAGTTGTGATGAGTCAGAGTAACACCTGAGATGGTCGAACCCCACGTAAGTATGGACAAGATGGCGTCTGTGCAGCAGAACAGAGAAATGAGTCATGAGAATCCGAGCGTGATGAAGGCTCCTGTCAATCAACCTGAAAGTCAACTGAAGAGAACCGTACTCAGAACCACGGACAGAAGACCAGGATTATGAACTGGGATAACACTGGAGAAACCAGCCACCCCCCACCCCCCCTTTTGAATCCCTGAGCTCCCAGTCTCATGGCTGTGGTGTAAGTGGTTGTGGTGGGACGGCATGTTGGTGGTGCATGGCCCACCTCCTCCCGGGCCGAGATGGTGGAAGCTGGTGTGTTGGGCAGCGAGCTGGGCGAGGTAGTCATGCCCATGCCAGAACTCAGCGAGTCTCCGTCCCCAGCAACGTCGTGGATTTCCTTTGCCAGGATGGCTAGGTCTTTGGCCAGGTCCTGGCTGAGCCTGGATAGGAAACAAATAAAGGATCAACATGGAGGTCTGACAGACGGACTTCCTTGATTCAGTCCACACTTGGCACACTTTACTTGGCGATCTCTGCACTGTGTGTGGACCAGTTCTGGTACGGGTCGACCTCATTCTGTTCTTCATCCTCTTCTGTCTCCAGAGACACAGATTTGGAATGAGTGGCGGCCATCCGGTGGCCGCGGGAAGTCTGGGTGGAGGTGGAAGAATGGGCGGAGTGTTTGGTTTTAGAGGTACCAGCTTTGGTTTCGAATTCTTCCTCAGAGGACGAGGAGAAGTCTGAGCCCTTCTGTCTTCGACGGGAACCTGTAAACGTTCAACTTATGTTAATTTGACCAGACAGCACTGAGGTAAGAAACATCCAATCAGAGAGCTTCTGTCAAAAGTAGGCTAATAAATTCAGAGTTTATCCACTGCTGCACCAAGCCTGGGCTGATCCTGGTTCTGATGGAAACGGAATACAGATTATTCAAATCTGGGCAGATGCATCTCCATATCAAAGACTTCACTAATATGAGTCCACAGTTAGTGGAGGACGACAGAAACTGAAGCTGCGATGCTGCAAAAATCAGCAGATAAACCACTTGCAATTAAGAAGACCTAGAAACTGGACTTGGCAGCAGGAGAACCAACCTCTGCTCATCCGAGGCCATCAAAACAGATGTCCAAATATTGAAGATCAAAGGCTCATTAGCAATCTGTTAAGCACACAAAATGTGTGCCAGAAAAATTATATATTCATGAAAACTGAGAACACATGCAGTCAAGACTCACCAGTGCCAGGGTACTTAGCTCCACTAGACCGGGTACGGGTCAGTGGTTGCTTCCAGGAAGCCCCACCCGCCCCTTTGGTAGATGCCTGCCGGGCATCGCCCACTGATGTCTTTCTAGCAGTGACAACAGGCTCAGAGTTCCGATTAGAGAAACCAGCCCGGCCTGTGGAGGGGGCCTCATTGTCGCTGGGAGCTGTGAAAGAGCCGGTCCTCTTCCTTGGCATAGCTAAGATGTCCAGCCTGGACAGCTTTTTTCCCTCAGCTGAGCCTTTGGGTGGTGTAGTGATACTGTCAGAATTCTGGGATGCCCGGTCGGTCTCTGCACCCTCATTGTCTGAGGCCTCACCCAGTCGTGCTCGACGAAGCATTGATGCTCGGGTTGGTCGTGGTGCTGACAGGCTGTTGGAACGTGTCAGAACCTGCTGAGTTGCTGTCTTTGATGTCTTTCCGTTATCTTCTTTCTGAAGAGGGGCAATGAGTTTCTTGCTGCGGCTGGATGGACGGGAGGTTTCGTGGTCAGATGATGTAGTTTCAGTCCAGTGTGGACTAGAGCCCTGCTGGCCCTCAGACAGATCCAGAGAGCCACGGTTTCCTGCACTGCGGCGCATCTGGAAGCGCTTTGCTGCCTCTGCCTTGTTTGATACATCCACACTTGCCTGGCTTCTGCGTTTCTCAGAGAGGCGTTCACGGGCAGTGAGCTGCCGCCCCTTTTCTTGGATGGATGGGCTAGAGGAGGACCTCTCCTTCTGAAGGCTGCTGATAGTGGGACGCTTTTTAGAAGTAGAGCTTACTGGAGTGTTTTTGCTACTCACTTGGCTCACGGTGCTAGCTGTGTCCACGTCGGACTCTCCAGATAGGGAATCATCCATGTGGTTGGAGGAGCCGCCTTTCTTTGAGCTGCGACCTGAACCAGACGAGGGCAACTTCGTATCTAAGGAGGACAGAGTACCTTCTGCCTCCTGAAGAAAGGATTGCGCGTCCTGGATGTTCTCCCTCCTCTGCTCCAGGTCTCTGATGGATGGGTGGCTGGAGATATGTGGAAGTTTCTTCATCTGGGCAGTGTCACTAGGCTGGTCTTTGGTGAAGCTCTCCTGCCGGACAAACGATGACATGCAACTGTCTTTAGTTGGGACAGAACCCTTGTCCTGTGTTTGGAGGTTTGGAGCAGAGCTGTTAGGTTTCACACCTGTCTTCCTGGGTTCATGTCCACTCAGGTGCCGGATCAGGACTGTGGTGGGGGGAGGTTTTGCCAGGGGCTCTCGTATTCTCTCTGACTGTACTGGACTCTGAGCCTGTTCAAGTTTGCCCGGATGGTCTTCAGAGCCAATGTAGAATGAGGTGGATTTGGTGGATGGAGACATCTTCTCCAGACCTTTAAACTGAGGACCAGCGAAACCCAGAGATGTAGCTCCAGCCCTGGCCTGATTCTTCTTTGTTTTCTCCAAAACAGGCCCATCATCAGAGCGACTGGCATCACTAAGGCTGTCTGGATCCACGTCATCCTGAACAAAAAGTCGCTGGGTGGAGTCCTGTGTGCGGGGAGGACCAGAGACTCTCTCCAGGGGCTCTTGGCCTTGGTAAGCTTCATGGCGAATCAGGATACTCGGTGCGACACTATCCAGTTTTTCGGGAGGCACCTGGGGCAGCAACCTTCGTGTCCTGGAGCTGTGGCTGGACTCTGACTCTGAGTTGTCATAACTGTAGCTCCCCATCGACCGGCTCACGACCCGCAAATCTACAAAAATAGTTTGTTCCATTACTCAACTGACCAGGTCGGGTGGCAAGATAATGTGTTACTAATATTATTGTCCTGGATCAGGCAGATCACATGTTGTGATCCCACCACACTGCAGGGAAACTGAGATTACCAAAAACACTTTTTATTACCAGGCCAGTTATCTGGTATCACACAGATACAGGTCTTATGTTCATACAAGCTGGTCATCTGGTATGAAGGTCTGACACTTCGCCTTTAACTAACCACATTTTTGTTCCTGACAAAGAGAAGTTTGACTGCACCTTCCAGACATTCCCCTTGAGGTGGAGTGGAACCTGGTTCAGCATAGCTATCTGCCAGACTGGCCCAACGGGAAACCCACTTCGGTCCTTCCAGACCTGCTGCCTGAACAGCAGGAACCTGAGAAACAGAAGTTGGTGAACGTTACCAGACAGTAATAAGCTGTAAATATGGAATGGGGGAAACTGAGGGAAACCAGTTTACATGCACTGGGATCAGAACATGCTACACGGATGTTTTTCCAGGTTCTGAGGCACTTTTCCAGTTTTTACCTGAATGGGGCCTGTTGTTGGGGAGCCGCTGATAGCAGCTGGGATAAAGCCATGCAACGGGTCCACAGTGCTACCATCACTAGGCAGGTTAGCTTGCTCATCCTTGCCATCATTTATTACAGGCCTATAGACTCCTGTGTTCACACCACTGTACTCTGGAGAGTCCAGGACACCAAATACCTGTCAGAGCACAGGGCATGCATGAAGAGGGGGGCAGGACCACGGCAACAAGACGGAGCAAGAGGGACAAAAGGTTCCATGCATCCCTACAGCAATTTAAAATATTCTGTTTACACAAGAACATCGAATATGAAGATAG